>CM069907.1:92114945-92393688 GCA_036172215.1 Camellia granthamiana
AATGCTCGAGTGAAAACTGTTGTTGTAGGCAAACTCAGCTAAAGGTAAATGGCTTTCCCAATTTTCTTGGAAATCAAGAACACACATCCGCAGTAAATCTTCTAGAGTCTGGATGGTTCTTTCTGACTGGCCATCTGTCTGAGGATGATATGCACTACTCAGTCTCAGTTCAGTACCCAATGTAGTTTGCAGACTTTGCCAAAATCTCGAGATAAACTTCGAGTCCCTATCAGAAACAATAGATACTGGCACTCCATGCAATCCAACAATCTCATCAATATAAATTATAGCCAATTTGTCCGCATTATAGATTGTTTTGACAGGTAGGAAGTGAGCAGATTTAGTCAATCTATCAACAATAACCCAAATTGAGTCCATACCTTTACTGGAGCGAGATAAACCAACAATGAAATCCATAGTGATATGTTCCCATTTTCACTCCGGTATTGGTAAGGGCTGCAGTAAGCCTGCGGGTCGTTGATGTTCAGCTTTAACTTGTTGGCAATAAAGACATTTCGATACAAAGTCAGCAATCTCTTTCTTCATTCCCGGCCACCAGAAATTCAGTTTCAAGTCTTGGTACATTTTCGTATATCCTGGATGGATAGACAGTTTCGAATTATGGCGCTCTTGCAGAATTCGTCTTCTCAGCTCAGAATCATTCGGTACATACAACCTTCCCTGGAATTTTAACACATTGTTCTCAAATTTAAAGTCCGGCCTTGGTTTAGACTCCCGTTCATCAATGACCTTTTTCAAAAAGTCATCCTGTTGCTGTTTCTCTTTAATCTCCTCAATCAGTGCCGGTTGAGCAGAAATAGCAGCTAAGGTTCCACCTTGTTCATGCAAAACAATTTCAACCTCAAATTTTTCAAGGTCACATAGAAATTCTTTCTGCCCGGTGAGTAAACAGGCTAAACTTCTAACTGATTTCCGACTCAGTGCATCGGCAACGGTGTTAGCTTTCCCCGGATGGTACAAAATTTGCAAGTCATAATCTTTTATCAGTTCTAACCATCTCCGCTGTCTCATATTCAGTTCTTTCTGTGTGAAGAAGTATTTCAAATTCTTGTGGTCTGTGTACACCTCACATGTTGCCCCATAAAGATAGTGATGCCAAATTTTTAATGCAAACACTACTGCAACAAGCTCTAAGTCGTGGGTCGGATAATTTTTCTCATGCGGTCTCAGTTGTCGGGAAGCATATGCGATAACTTTACCATTCTGCATTAAGACACATCCCAAACCCTTGTAAAAAGCATCACTAAAAACAGTAAATCCATCCGTACCTGAGGGTAAGGTGAGAATCGATGCAGTCACAAGTCGAGTCTTTAACTCTTGAAAAGCTGATTCTCTGTGGTCAGTCTAGTCAAATGATATCCCTTTTTGAGTCAACTGAGTCAACGATAGGGCAATTTTGGAGAAGTCCTTCACAAATCTTCTGTAGTATCCGGCTAAGCCTAAGAAACTTCGGACTTCAGTAACATTAGACGATCTGGGCCAATTCACTACTGCTTCAATCTTCTGTGGGTCAACTGAAATGCCATCCTTACTGATCGCATGTCCCAAAAACATCACATTATCGAGCCAAAATTCACACTTTGTCAGTTTTGCATACAGTTTCTGTTCTCTTAGGGTCTGTACGGCAATTCTCAAATGGTGTTCATGTTCTTCTCTACTTTTGGAATAAATCAGAATGTCATCTATGAACACAACTACAAATTCATCAAGGAACGGTTTAAAAATTCTGTTCATAAGGTCCATAAATACGACAGGTGCATTAGTAACTCCGAAAGGCATAACAAGAAATTCATAATGTCCATACCTCGTTCGAAAGGCAGTTTTTTCAATGTCCTCAAGTTTGACTTTCAGCTGGTGATATCTAAATCTAAGGTCAATTTTGGAGAAAACCTGGGCACCCTGTAACTGGTCAAATAAATCATCAATACGAGGTAATGGGTATTTGTTTTTAACTGTTACCTTGTTCAATTCACGGTAATCAATGCAGAGTCTCAGTGAGCCGTCTTTCTTTTTCACAAACAAAACTGGTGGGCCCCACGATGAAGTACTGAGCCTAATGAACTTCTTATCTAACAGTTCTTGTAACTGAACTTTTAGCTCTTTCAATTCAGTAGGTGTCATTCTGTAAGGAGCTTTGGAAGCTGGTTGTATACTCGGAATCATATCAATGGTGAACTCAATGTCCCTGTCAATCAAATCCCCTGGCAAATCATCTGGAAAAACATCTGGGAATTCTCTGACTATAGGAATACTGTCCACATTAGCTTTAGCATCAGTAGGTACAGTCAATATATAATATAGATACCCTTTACATCCCTTCTTAATCAGTTTAGAAGCTTTCATAGACGAAATCAGATATGGGGGAGGTACTACTCCAACTCCGCTAAACACAAACTCAGGTAAACCAGGTGGATGGAAAACAATTTGTTTTGTTACACAGTCTATGGTTGCATGATATTTTGTTAACCAGTCCATTCCCAAAATTACATCAAAGTGGTCAATGTTCAATGGCAGTAAATCAATATATAAATGTACATCCCCAACAACAATCTCACATGTAGGATACATATAAGCACATGTCATGGATCCCTCAATGAGTGAAGATACAGCTAACAAATAGTTCATAGGTTCCAGTGGTCTATTCAATTTTGGTGAAAAAGCATGCGAGACATATGAATGTGTAGACTCTGAATCAATTAGAACATAAGCATTTTGAGTACAGATTGAGAGTATACCTGACACAACGGTCTCGGTATTCTGCACATCTCCCGGTACAAGTGCAAACACTTAGCCTTGCCTTAGAGGCTCCTTTCCGGTAGTTTTGGGGTTGGGTTTTGGTGGAGTAGTTGATGCTGCGGCGCTAGCTACAGCTTTACTATTGCCTTAAGATGTGGAAGGGCAATCTTTAACCATGTGGCCTACCTTGCCACACATGTAACAGGTACCAGAAATTTTATAACAAACCCCTTTGTGTCTTTTCCCACATTCAGAGTAGGGTGGTATGGAACCACTTCCCTGACTAGAACTAGTCGTTGACCCTGGTATTTTGCTTCTTATTCGATGAGTTATTTCAGCCTTTCTCAAACTTAAAACCCCGTCTCTTACCACGCCATTCAGTCGCTGGTATTTCGGTCTGTTTTAATGCCTCGATGTTCGACTCAGCTATTATCGCCCGTTCAAGAACATCTACATATTTCAGTAACTTCAGCACATTGATTCTGTCAAGTATCTCTACATTAAGGCCGCCTTCAAACTTTCTGGCCTTTTTGTAATCAGTGTCCACCATGTGTGGTGCATATCTGGCGAGTTCAGTAAACTTTGATTCATACTCTACCACTGACATAGTACCTTGTTTCAACTGTTCAAACTCAGTCACTTTGCGATCCCTGACACATTGAGAAAAGTATTTTTCAAAGAAGGCTTCTTTAAATTGAGCCCAAGTCAAAGTAGTATTGGTGTCATGAACAAGCATCCACCACCTTCTGGCCTCTTCTTGTAAAGGTAGCCAGCAATACCTTGTGTGCTTCGGAACACGGAAACACTTCAAATAATTTCTCTGTTTCTAGAACCCATGCTTCGGCCTTTAACGGTTCAAGGCCTCCCTGAAAGGATGGTGGTTTCATTTTACTGAATTTCTGTGTCAAGGCAATTATATCCTCATTAACATTTTGCTCCGGTTGAATTGGAGGAGGTGGGGGCTGTTGGTTCTGTTGTAGCCTCAAGGCCTCAGTCAACAGTTCAACTGTTCTTTCTAATCTTGCCATTCTGGCATCAGATGATTTTGTTTCATCGACATTCCTTGCATTGTCCATTTCACTGTATACAATACAGTAATAATGAACATAGGAATTGCTTACTTAAACACATTAGCACATTAGCACATATATTCATGTCATGGCCACACACACTTTTTCAATGCTTATGCAATGCCCTATTCACTTTTCTAGGACATCCTATAGCTCATTTGGACACGTGTGTGTGATATAACTCGTGGTTTGATATCGCTCTGATACCACTCTGTCACGACCCAAACCCGCTCTTATGGGTTTAAGCATCGTAACCAGCCAGTAATCCGTGATTACCAAAGGCCTGCTTAACAGTAATGACAGAAATACTGAGTAAGGGGCTGGTGGAAGCCAAAACAGTAAATAAAAGATGTCTAATGAGCTGTGACAATCTGAATGTGAAAAAACTTTCGTAAACAAGCCACATTCATAATCAAAAACATATATACAATCGGATACATAAAAACCTTCAGGTTAGGGACTTAATCCCTTCACCATAATTGTACAGTACAAGTCCACAACGTCTATTACAAATTGAGACAGAAGGCTGAAACTGGGACACCCCAAAACAGCCTTAGCTTGAGACGACTTGGAACCTCGCAGTGAGGCACAATGGTTGGCTTGACAAAACGAGTGCTAACCCGATGCTCCTAGCATCGATCCGGTGCCTGAACACCTACATATAAATATAAACAGTGAGCTAAAGCCCAGTGAATAACAAATACGTAAAGAGGTTAAGAATGAATGTTCTTTCAGTCATTAAGCAGTCATATCAGTCATTTAGAAACCATAGCAGTTACATGTGGTACGTCCAATAGCAAACAGTACAGTAGGTCTTAACAGACCGAACAGTCAGTTGATGGCCATCATAACAGTATACAGTATTGGTTCCAAGTGTTAGAACTAACAGAGATCTCTGTGACAGTAGCAATACAGTAACAGTACAGTAAATTGCTATGGATGCCACGAATATAGTTCATAAGTAGGACATCATTCATTCAGTAAACAATATCACTTCAGAAAACAGTACAGTTAATTGTTCAGGAAATAATTATCATTGAACGTATCTTTACAACATTGTTACTCACAGAGTTCTGGACTATAAGCAGCTAATGAGCATCCTCGGATGCCAACCCTACACAGTTATAGAACGAACACACACTAAGTTACACACTTGGGATAGACAAACTAGCCCCTTAACTTGACTTGGTGTGGTCCTACATCAATATCCTCATTAAGATGCCTTAAATTAGGCCTAGGAATGCCTAGGATGAAATGAGGATGCAATGATGTACTTTAAAACACTTTTCAAAATTTTCAGAAAACAGGGGTCTCGCTCGAGTGTGGATTTCTTCGCTCGAGCGAGCTTGTCAAAACAGTGGGGTCGCTCGAACGTGGACTTTCTCGCTCGAGCGGTCTGTAAAAATGCAAAAAGTGCTGGATGTTGAAAATCCCCGCTTGACGCCCGCTCGACGCTCGCTCGAGCGTGAGACATAGTCCTCGCTCGAGCATAGGTTCTCTCGCTCGAGCGTGCGTCTGCGTGCACCAAAAACCTGAGAGCTTGCAATCTACGCTCGAGCCAACATTCTGTCGCTCGAGCGGAGCTCTGAACAAGGGATGGTCGCTCGAGCGTGGAATCCTTCGCTCGAGCGTGGAAGGCAAAATCTGGGTTTTCCAGATTTGCCTCCAAAGCTCAAACCAAGAATTCAACACCTCAAAACTCAACCTCTTGGGCCCATTTTCTGGAAAACACTTGGAAACCAACAATATGACATGTTTTGAAGATCAATTGATAAAATCAAGGCCCAAAAGTGAGACAATTGAATACAATTTGAACTCAAAATTCAAGAACATGAAGAACAATGCAAAAATCATACATGCATGAGTTCCCATGAACTCTAATGTTTCAAAACATGACCAAATGCAAATTTTAGCTCAAGAACATGGTGAATTCTTGGACTACATTCAAAATATGAACATGCATGTGGAAATTCATGAAGAACAACCTCAAAATGCAAGAATATGTACATGCATGCATGAATTACTATTGAACTCAACTCTTAAATTAATTCTTGACATTAATCTCCAAATTTCCATGAATCATGCAAGACACAACTTCAATTTCATAATTGAGAGGATGGATTCCTTACCTTAAGTCTTGAATTCTAAGTGTAGAGGTCAAATTATGCAATTCCTTCAATTTCTTCTAGTTCTCCAAGCCAATTCTAGATGATTCAATGTTGTTCTCCTACTCTCCTTCTCTCATACGGTTTGGGTCTCTAAGAACATGGTTGAAGAATGATGTATGAAGGTGCCAAACAAGTTTGTAATGGTGGCCTACTAAGTGGCAATTTGGTAATAACCTATATTCCACTAAACTAGCATTATTTAATCTAATTTAATCATTCCAAATCAAATTTACATTAAATCCACCATAAAATCACATAAATTCTAATTAACATAAAATACCAATCGATTTTTGATTCAGTCGTCGATAGGACCTTCAATTCGCAATTCAAAGATAAAACATGAACAGATCATTTAATAACTAACAGATAGAAACACATTTAAAACAATATACTCATGCAATCAGTTCAGAATTTCAGTATGATCTATTACTTGTCATGCTTAATCATAAATTAGCACTAATCATAGGTGAGGGTTGTTACAGTTGAAATGACAGGAATTTAAGAAATATACAGACATAGAAATTTTAAATGCACATAACTAGCCAGAGAAAATTAGACTAGTGACACAACTGGCTTCAAGAAATATCTTAACAAGAGAAAGTAGTAAGTAAATTCCAGAGAAAATCAAATAAAAGTGTAATAACATACTAAGCTCATGGATGTAAAAAAAATGAAGTTGGTTGTTGTCCTTCTCTGATTTGGTCAGCAAAAAGGATCTCTCCATAGCCATCAATGACCTGAAAAATATCATTTATAATTGTAATATTGGTTTATAAAGGCTGATGGAACATTGCAGAGAAATTTTGATGAAAGACTTACATTGTTGGCAATTTCTTTTTGCTTTATTAGGTTTCCAATGTCTTTGAAGGTAATGAGATTCAACTCACTTGTCCAGATTAAAGCCCTACAAGATGACAAAGAAGGGATTTAATAGTTGTTAATGCAATATAAGTTAGTAAATTGTTGTTTGTTATCTTCTATTTTATTTGTTGTACTTACTCAAGCCCAGACACATTTGATATGTGCTGCAAGATGTCTTTTACATGATCTTTTATCAATCTTGAAATCGGTAGAGTTTGTGGAAAAATCCAAAATTTTCTAATATTTGTTGGTTGAGGCAAGATGTACGCATCAGCATCAAGTACTTCTTTGTCTTTCGTGGTTTGCTCGGTTTGCTTTGCAGCTTGCTTCGAACCTCTAGTCACTTTCACAACTTTAGGATATTGAAATTCTGGATCGTGCTGCTTTTCTTTCCTTTCTTTTGCCTTTAAATTTTTTATCATTGATGTAGGATCTTTTTTGACTATAGACATTGAAAATATCAGTAAAAGTGAAATTTCTCTGAAGTAACAGATGATATTTCAATAGGTAAATTTATTTGATTCAATATTTTCCAGTTACCATAGACTTTTGTCTTTTGTTTTGATTGTTCTTTGTGTGCCATTTGTTCTTGTGGGGTTGTTGGTTGTTGTTCCACTTGCATTCCAACTATACACAGTGAAAATCAAACAAGCCCCAAAAATCGAATAAGAAAATAGACAAAGAAAATCAAATAAGCAGTAGAAATCAATAGAAATAAGCAGCAGAAACTAATGTGTTCAGAGAAATTTAACTTTCAAAGAAAATTACCATTGACAAAGAAAATTATAATAAATAGAAATTTCTCTAAGTTATGTTGACACAAAGACATAACTTTTTGTGGCTCAAGATTTTCACTGACCTTGTGGTTGAACTTGTGTTGGTATTCGGTCTAGTTGTGTTGCTAATTGGACGGATAGTTCTTGAACTTGTTCATGCAATTTAGCATTTTTATTTTCAAACTCCGAAATTAAATACCTCAACTCTTGAATTGTTTTTGTATCATCTTCTTTTTGAACCTCCAACATCCTTAGTTTCATTTGGATTGTGCTGTCTCTTTTTTGAAGTTCTGAGTTAAGTGATGTCAAGGTTCTTATTGCAATATCCTTTTCTGCAAGTAATTCATTCCAATTTCTCTCTTCTTCTATTTTAGATTTGGAAAGGGCCTTTAGTCTTTGACGGAGATCAGCAATTTGGGCATCCTTTGATTCCTCAGATTCTTGAGGCTGATGCATTGTTGAGCCACAAATGCTATCACGATGTTGGTCTATCGGCTCATTATGTTTTTCTTCATCACTTTCCTCATTGTTTTCTTCTTGCTGTTTAGATTGAGTGCCTTCATCTTCTTCTTCACCGTGTTCTTCTTTCTGTTCATTTTCTTCTTTGTCTTCTGCTTCTATTTCTTCACTTTCTTCTCTGGCTTCTGCTTCTCCACTGCTTGCTTGATCTTCTTGTCCATTGCTGGCTTCGTGTTCTTCTATGTTGCCTTCTGCTTCTTCATTCCCTCATTCTTCAGATGAATCTTGTAATGTCTCATTGAATTTGACAATTGCCTTTTTTGATTCTTTTTTCTTCTTTTTACCAAGACAGAACTCCTCTAATGGATTTTTGACTAGCTCCTTGTTATCTATCTGTAACAGGAGGCTCTTTTATTAGAGAAATGTTACAAAATTCACTGAGAGAAAAAATTCAAATAAGGAAAATAAAATTTATCTAAATGATACTAATAGAAAACAAACCTCAGAGAAAATTGTATGGGCCAGAGAAAATTACAGATAAGGAGTTAATTTTATGAGGCAGAGAAAATTATAGACAAGGAACATAATTTAGATATTAGAGAAAATCAATCAAGGCATATAAGTTAATGTTTTACTATAATTGTGTCAGAGAAATTTGGATTCCAGAGAAAATTCATTAGAAGGGTAGAAATAAATAGTGTTAATCAAAGATGCAAGGCACATAAGTTATGAGCCAGAGAAAATTACACACAAGGAGAAACAATTTTATGGGCCAGAGAAAATTATGAAATAATCAACATAATTCAGATATTAGAGAAAATCAATCAGGGCATATAAGTTAGGACTTTTCTTAAGTGTGCAACCCTCAAGGTTGCACACCATGTGCCACTTACACAAAAAGTGTAAGTGGAAGGTGAAAACAAAAGCAGGACTGCAAACAGAAAAGGCGTAAGTGTAAGGCGTAAGTTGCACACCATAACAGGACCCTATAAGTTAATGTGTTACAATTATGGTCAGAGAAATTTGGATTGTAGAGAAAATTGATTACAATGGCAGAAATAAACCAGTGGTAACCAAAGAAGAAACATAAATTGATAGTTCAGAGAAAATTGATCTTAATCAATCAAGGCACAAGGAGGGAAACAAACCAGTGGTCAGAGAAATTTTGGAATTTCACTGAGATTTTAGTGGCGATAAAAATCTAAACTGTCGAGGTGCAAGAGAGCGGACTGGTGTCTTCTGCAGCTGTTTCGTCAAGCTTTGCAGGTTCCACTTGGCACATCTTGGGAAGTCAGTTGTGTTACTGTCTTCCAAGTCAATGATATTTGCATGTTCACATAGCCAATACTGTGATGAAAATTAAAGTAATTAAATTTTTCTAAACACACAAATTTGTAAGTATGATAACTGCAAATTTGAATAGATATTATATTTATCAACAATGCAATGACACACCCCGTAACTTTTTCTGGAGTTTTGTGTAATGCTATGATAGAATCAATCAATGTTGATGTGATTGCTTCTGACCAATCAATGTTGATGTAATTTTACGACATTTTTATCATCTGAGGCCTATTTGGTAACCATTTTGTTTTCAGTTTTCAATTTATATTTACAAAAATTTTAAAACTGTTATAAAAACTTGTTTGATATTTTGTTTGGTTTATAAATGGTTGTCTTAGTTTGTAAATTTGAGAAACAAATGTAAATTCAAAAAATGAGTTTACGTTGGATTTCAAACAAAAATTTAAAAATTTAACTAACAAATTTTTTTTTCAAATAATTTTTTTTTCAACTAATACCAACCAAGGAGGCAATTGGTAATGCTACTTTAAATCTTAGGAAGGAGATTGTAATTTCGAAAATGTGAGGGGTGTTAATGTAATTTAGCCAGTGAGGGCAAAATTGATATTTAAAAAAATTAAATTGCAGTCAACTAACGGAGGGAGCAATCTGTAATGAAACTTTAAACATCAGGAAGAGAGATGTAATTTCCAAAAGGTGAGGGAGAACTGTAATAAACATAAATATCAGGGGGTGTCAATGTAATTTATCCTAAAAAAAATGATGACAACATAGTTTTTTGGGTAAATTACATTGACACTCCCTAAGGTTTATGTTTATCACATTTCCCTCCTTACCTTTTGGAAATTATATCTCCCTTCCTGAGGTTTAAAGTTTCATTATAAATTGCTCCCTCAGTTAGTTGACTGTTAAGTCAACTAACAGATTTTGCTAATGTCAGCAATTTTATTTTTTAAATACCAATTTTTTCCTCACTGGGTAAATTACATTGACACGCCCTCACATTTTAAAAATTACGATCCTTTCCCCAAGGTTTAAAGTAGCATTACCAATTGCCCCGTGGTTAGTATTAGTTGAAAAAGAAATTAATTGGAAAAAAAATTATTTGAAAAAAAAAATATTTGAAAAAAAAATTAATTGAAAAAAAATCTTGCTAGTTAAATTTTTAAATTTTTGTTTAAAAATCAATGCAAACTTATTTTTTGAATTTACGTTTTTTTTTTCCCTTAAATTTACAAACTGAGAGAACCATTTATAAATCAAAAAAATTATCAAACAAGTTTTTATGATAGTTTTTAAAATTTTTGTAAATATAAATTGAAAACTGAAAACGAAATGGTTACCAAACAGGCCTCAGATGGTAAAAATGTTGTAAAATTAACAAATAATTAAATAAATTACCAACGTAAGAAATGACTTATCAAAAAATTCATAGGCTATGTATGGTTTGATTTTTAGAATTTTTTTTAAAAATTAAAAATTAATTTGGTTAAGAAATAAAAAATAAAAAATAATTATCATTTTTATATAATTTTTATCTTTCAAGTGGTTAGAAATAATTTTTTACAAATTAAATATATTTCTTCAAATTTATTTTTATTAAATTAGTTTTTTTTTTTTTAAATGTCAGGGAGAATCCGTATTAAATTGAAACTTCAGGAGATGTCAATGTAATTTATCCTTTAAAGTATATGTAAAGGTTAAGGGTAAATATGTGATTTTAACTTAAAAGTTACTGCCAAATAATTACACTAACAAGGGGAGTCAGTGTAATTTCCCAAATGTGAGGGGGAACTGTAATAAACATAAACCTCAAGGGGTGTCAGTGTAATTTACCCTAGTTTTTTTTTTTTTTTTTTCATTTATATAACTAATAAAATATTAATAAAAATACAATTAAGTGTTAAGTGAATTAAAATCTTAACATGTAATTATGTCAAAGTGATAAAACTTATTCTATTTTTTTCAAACCTTAAGAAAAGTTAATGTAATTTATACATTGGGTGTATTTGTTTGGACGGATTAGATAAGGGAGGATTATAATCTATCGGACTGTTAGTCCTGAGATACATTGTCCCCGGATTATTTGCTTGTATTAGATTTGTATCCTATGTTTGTTTAGTCATGGGATTAGATGTCTGGATTAGACTATTTTTAGTGAATCTAATGTTTGACTGGACGGACTGGATAATAATAAATGTTTAAAAGATTATTTTACCCTTATAATTTATAATTTTTATTTAATATATAATTTTAAATTTGTAATCTATAATTTATAATTTATAATTTAACAACACTAAAATTTTTTAATTTATAAGGCCATAATTTTTAATTTATTATTTTCAATTAAATTAAATTTATAATTTATATTTTTTTTATTTAATATATAATTTTAAATTAACAATACTAAAAAATTAATTTTATTTAATATATAAATTTAATTTTTTAACAACACTAAAAAAAATTATAAGGCCATAATTTTTAATTAAATTAAATTTATAATTTATAATTTAAATTTTTTATTTAATATATAATTTTAAATTAACAACACTAAAAAAATAATTTATAAATGTTTAAAAGATTATTTTACCTTTTTTCAATTGTTTATTAAGTAATAGTATGAGAGTAAAATAGACATTTCACACATTAGTCTCATGGGATACCAATCCCATGGAAATAATCTTACCCCTCCTCCTAGGATATAATAATCCCTCATATAAGGGATTAATAGTCTGGAGGGATTATTAATCTGGAACCAAAAAAATTAAACTAAATAATAAATTATTAATCCGAATAGACTAATAATCCAATCTCATAAAATAATTTCTCAAAACAAACACACTTTTAAAGTAAACTATGTCAAAAGTCCTTGAACTTTGTATACTTTTTCGATTAAACTCTTAAGTTTTTGTTCAATAAGCTAATTAACTTTTTAAATGTGGACATACATTTTAACGTAATCATCATTACATTTTATTTTGATTTAGAATAAATTATAAATATATTTTTTGAGATTTACTTAAAGTATAAATTATTTTATGTGATTTGAAAAATTACAAATATCCCTTGTCAGAAATTTTTTATTTAACAAAATTAATTAAAAAAATAAAATTCATAATTACTCTTTTATACAATAATAAAATTACTTACATTATTAATTGAAACATATTTTTAACATCATTAAAAACTGTTAATTGACTTAATAATTTATTAATAAAAGGGACAATTTATTATGAAATTAGAAACTTTACAAGACGAAATGTAATTTTTAGAATTACAAAAAGCGATTCGTATTTTAATCAAAATTTAGGGATATATTTGTAATTTATGCTTTTATTTAAATGAGTCAAACACTACATATAGTATTTACATAATTATAGTTGTTGGATATTATAATATACATTTTGGAAAATACTATGGTGCACACCCTTTAAAGAGTGTGTATTATATGCACTTCATAATTGAAAAAATATATATATAATTTTAAATCTTTGAGTCATATTTAAAAAAATAAAAATATCATAACTAAACACAATACAAAACATACTTAAAGAATTTATGTGTCATTATTAAAAAAATATTATAACTAAAGAAAAAACTTAGTCATAATTTTTTTTAAAATGACATAATTAAAAATACATATGATACACCTGTATATTAAAATTTCCCATACATTTTATCTTGCAGTATGGGATTGTATAAATGACACCTTAGGAAGTTGGCCATCAGTGAGTCAAAGGGCTGTTTAGTGCAATACTTGAAGTTCTTTATAATTATTTGTATTTTCATTTTGAAATATGTATCAAATTATTTTGTTGTAATTTTTACTTTCAATTTATGAGGTAAAAATAATTAAAATAAATTTTGAAGAAAAACTAATAAATGACCCATATAGGCGCATATATATATATATATATATATCACAAGCGAAGTAGCCTCTGGACAAATAAAATATAGAGCCTATTTCATATAACTCCTAACAAGTTAAAAATTAATAATGAAAAAACAAAAACAAAAAATACCTCTATACATGCTTCTCAATAATAAGATTTTTCAGTTTATTTAAACTAATTTTGTCTCACAAATAGTTACACTAAATACTTTACCATATATAGCTTCTTGGTATGCAAAAATAATTCAATTCCAAGATGAAATAAAGTTAAACTAGTGTTTAGTGAGAAAAGTTGAGAGTTAATATGAAGCGGACGCGCACAAAACATGTAATTCAAACTAATAATACGAGTTGTGTTTAAAAAAAAAAAAAAAAAAAAAAAAACTAATAATACAAGTACTACAAAATGCACCTATAAAAAAATAAAAATAAAAATATTCTGGTAAAAAAGAAATGAGATCCGATCTGCACTATTTGATTCAATCATAACCTGCTAACACCGCTGCTGCAACTCTCTTCAATGATTCAGAGGCCTTGAGCAGATCAGATTCGGAATGAGAAGCTGAGACAAATAATCTGATTCCCACAGGTAGACGTCATTTATCAAGCATTGATCTTTTGGAAGTCACAACAAAGACTGAGTCTTCCTTCAATACCTGCAAGTGCACAAACATTAAGACCTCGAGATTGTGTAGGCAAGTGATCATGATGCTATACAATATATATATAACCTGAAAATGGTTTTCCCAAAACTATAGTTATAAACCAACTCGCACACTGCCAAAACTCATTTCCTCTAGTTGCAATTTCACAAAAATGAGCCAAAGGCCCAATTTTCCAACACACAAATCGTTCCATCAGAATGTGTAACCATTTACTCACATTGACTTGCCAAAAAGTAGGAGCGAAAGAAATCTGAGAACAACTGGATTACCTGCTCAGAAATATGTTCAAGCAATTGTGAGTTGCTCTTCAAGGATCCTGTGGAGTTCTTGAGTCTAAGGAAAACGAATGGGGATTTCACATCACTCACAATCTTGAGGCCGTGTATATTTGACAATCCTGCAATTGCCAATATAAGAGACAAATGGCTAAGACCAATAGAAACAATTTAGTTCATACCCCTGAACTGGTAACCAACACCTTCAGCAACACTTGAAAGAGCTAGCAAAGATGCAGGATAAAGGAGAGCTAGTACCACAAACACCTACTGTTTGGTAACATTGACTATTTGTTGTTTTTTATTTATACACAACATTAAGCATGTTTGTTACATATATATTTTTTTGTAAGAATGAAGGTAAAAAAAACATGTTTGGTACAAGGGAGGGGTGCCAGGAGGGTGTTAGAGGTGGAGGGGGACTCGCCAGATAAGGTGACCAATGGGGCCAGAGGTGGAAGGGGACAAGCCGGAGGTGGTGGCTGGCAGCCAAAAGTAGTGGCTGGTGACTTGGGTGGTGGCCGGATGGGTCGCCAGCAGTATTGATAGGCTGTGGGTGGTGGCAGGAGGAGGTGGGGAAGGGAGGAAGGAATGAAACCTTGTTTCAAAACAAATAAAAATAACTCTTTTATGTTTATAGAATTTAGCAACTTTTTGCAAACTAATTGAATTTTTTTTTTTATTTTAAAACGATAACAAACGACAAACAAGTTTTTATTTCCAATTTTCAATTTTTTATTTTTTTATTTTTTGCAAATATAAGCAGAAAATTGTAAACATAAAGGTTGTCAACCAGATTAACATTTTTCTTATGCTTTCTCTAGCTGCAAGTGGTTGGTTTACATAACCTCTAAGCATCACATGTGCAACCAGACTGAGAGGTCCACGCATCCAACAATAGATCAATATATCAGTGACACTAACTCATATGATGCCAATGGAGCAACAAGATTTTCCCGAGTCACTTTGAGATGGTAACATAGGCACTTTATAAGTGATCTCAAATAGCTGACACATCAACCATATCCCCAACGAGTACCTAGCACTTCGATATAGATTAAAAGAGAGTGAAAATAAAACAAACCTTGGCATAGTACAGCACTATTTTTGTTCAGTTTTGTAATAAGATCAGGATTTTCCTCCAGAACATCAATAGCAGTAATAGCAGCAGTTGGAAGATACGGAGGCAAGGAAGCAGAGAAGACATAACCAGAACTACTGAGACGCTGCAAACATGTAACATGTCATCAACAATTAAGAATAGAAAACTAGGAAAAAAGAGCACTAATATCAATCAGTAAATAAACAACTACATAGACAAGGAATTCTGATTATAAAAAATAAAAAAAATTCTTCCAAACAAGGTTCCCTTTTTCAAGTGGTGGTAATTTCATACTTGATGAGCAGTGACTCTAACGCTTCCTACACAGAATCCTCCTGTGGCCAATGAATGTCCCATGGAAGCAGTTATGATATCTGCCTTCTCAATACCAACACCATTATGAAACCACAAATTGAGAATTAATGAACTGACTAAATCTAAAATATCTTCAAAACATACCGGAACCCCATATTGCTCGGTGATACCTCTTCCGGAACTGCCAAGCACACCAAAAGAGTTGCTCTCATCCAATAAGACACGGAAACGATATTTCTCCTTCAGTCAGATGATCTCATCTAATGGAGCAATTTGACCTGAATTCTGCAAATTGAAGAAATCTGTCAAAACAATAACATTTCCCAATCTTGCACGGGAAACAGAAATGCAGGGTATACATGATAATATGGTATTAGTAAATAAGCAAACTGCTAATTGTCAATACTAGTCTGATGAAAGCTACAATATATGTTATCAACATAGTAAAATTAAAGCATAATTGCCAAAAGATACCTGGTACACAGCTTCAACCACAATATAGCTCCTTAGCTTCTTAGCTCGCTTATTTTCTACAGTAACTTTCTCCAGAGTACTTTGTAGAGACTCCATGTCATTGTGCTTGAAATACACAATTGTACTTCTGGAAAGATAAAGGCCATTTTGTATTCCCCAGTGGACTCCCTCATCCCTAAAAAATTCCCACCCCCAGCCCAAATAAATAAATCAATAAGAAAAGCTCTAAAATAGAGGGAAAAAAAAATTAACCTCATATACATAGCAGATTGCAAAAGCCAAACCAATGCTAATTTTAAGGGACCCAAAAAAATGTGCCAATAACTACTCCTATTACCATTACCATTTATATGCATAAATGTTTCCAAAATACAAATTAATAGAGGTTCTCAAAGCACTAAACAACAAAAAGAGAAAGCAAATTGCCAATTGATCGTGATTGATCCAATATGGCACAGCCATATAAACCATTGATCAGCATCTTATTATAGCCGAATGGCTAATTATAAGCTCATGATATAAAATATCCGCAGCTAAATATAAACTCAAATGATTATATTTACATCAACAGAACACAGTCAGCTAATATGCAGTCTTAGCTCTCTTCGCTCTTTTCACAATCATAGTACAGCAGGTAAATCTAGTCAAGAAAAGATATAAAACATATCATTATGTTTTCATATAACAATATTGGCACTTTCAACGACTAACTAAATAAAACATAGTCAACCATTGAACAATACTTGTCATGCATTCTTCAATAGTAACCTTTGTAGGAAAGTCTTTGTAGCCTTAACGCTGTGTTTGGTTTGGGGATTTGGAATTGGAAAGGGAAAGGGAAAGGGAAAGAGAAAGGGGAAAAGTGTGTGAAACTAGGTGAAATGTAGGCAGATTTTATTCACATTTCACCTACCTTTTCCCTTTCCCTTTCCAAATCCCTCCTCAAATCCCCCAACCAAACACAGCGTAAAAGATTTATGCCATACCAAATGAAAATCAATAATTAAACAGTAAAGATAATACTCACGCAACAATAATATCCCCCTTCTTAGAAAAAGCTGGAATTGCACTGAACATGGTGGAAAGTCCATACGGATATAATATGCAATCAGGAGTTCCCAAAAACTTAGCAATTCTGGCTTCACAATCAAGGTGGACATCTATGCAAAATAACATAGTTAGAACGGTAATCATTTTCATGCACAAGACAAGGAGATAATTCAATTTAGTTAATACACTAAGCTACAAAATTACGAGTTAATATCAGTTTATACCTACTGTTCCATAAAATCCACGAGGACCACAAGAGCCTACACCATATTTCTCCAGTGCAGAAGTACACGACTCATGTTATACAAAACTGCTGTAAGTTGATACGGAAATCAGACTAAGATGATAAAGGGAAAATTACAAATAGGAAGAATAGGTTCTCACAATTAACTTCTCATGTCCAACAAATCCAAGGTAATTTGCTGAAGCAAAGTTCACAACTTCTTTGCCATTGATTATTGTATGTGGCCCTGCAGCACTGTGTAACATAAACCCGTGAGCAAGAATGTGTTTTGCTATAGTGACAAATCTCTTTGATCCATGTTTAAGAATTTCAATATTTATTGGATCTTAAAGTATTCGTGGTGATTAAAAAAGAAGATTTTACTCATACTCAAAATAATGAACACCTACATGACAGTGGCTAACCAACCTAACTGAGGAAAAACTTAAAAAAGGAAAAGAAGAAAGAAAAAAACTCAAGGCAACATATAATAAATCTTGCAAAATAAAATTATGCAAGGGTTGGATAGTGCATGAAAAAGAAATAAGTGTAGTACCAATCAAGAAACACATTTACATAAAGCATGGAGCCGCACACAAGCCAATTTTGGTTTAGATAAAAATCTAAAATTAGAAAACACAACATTTTGCAAGCATAACTTCGAGAACATTTTGAGAGAATTCAGAGGTTAAGGAAATAATAAAATAAAGACAAACCAAAACTAATTTTGCCTTTCCAATACTGGAGGCTCATATCGCATCTCTTTTGTAATTGGAGGTATAAGAGATTCCAGAACCCATTTATCACATAGCTCATCTATTTCCTAGAAAAACCAAGCAAACACTTGAAAAATGTTAGGTTGTCAAATTGTTTATGGTACAAGAGCTACTATCTCGAAACAACGGTACATAAAAGACTCATAATAGTTGTTTGTGCCCTTCAGTCTTAGTTTTACAACCATTCATGTATACATCCTTTTAGACTCATTTACCTCATTGCCTTTAGAAGTCAGCAAGTTCTCCTAAACTTCAGCTCAGTATGTATTTTCAATAATTTACGAATATGACTCCACCATTATTAACACCCTCAAATCCAAGGCAGAGTTGTTCTGCAATTTTCAAATTGGACAAACCCTATGTGAATGGATCAATAATTATCAATTTATCATCATACTTGCATTTGCAAGCAAGTAAACCTCAAAACAGCTGAAGATCCATCTATATTTGCCTTCCAAAGGCACCTCAATTGAGAATAGCCAGTTTTCTTTCTATTCTGAGGTAGAAATAATTGGTCCTACATTTTGTGTCTGCATATACAGTGTGTTGTGGTGGTTTTATTTTCTTTTTCATTTTATGATCTTTCCATTACTGTGGACTATTAGTGTGATTTAGGCTAAGATGATATTGAATGAATGGCATGGACACAATTGCAGCGCAAATGAACACCTGTTTGCTAGTTTTGCTCTTGACTTTGGCTTCTCTACTTACACAAAAAGAATAAGAGATGTAAGAGACATATATACCTTAAGAATAAGAATTTTCATTAGCTCTATCTGGCCCAAAAGTGTAATCAATTGAAATCCAAAGGATAGGGAAGAAAGAGTATAGGCGTATCAACAATGTACAGTTGAACTAATAAACATTAGTACTATAGAGATTGTGACCTGGCATGATGACTAGTGCTACCCGAACCTAACCTTGTGGCATGGGTTCAAGTCATGTGAATTGGTCCCTCCATCCAAAACGCGGAGGTAACACTACTACATACTAACTTTTCCAAGCTGCCGTGTTGTAAGCAAGAGCCTTCGGTACTGGGTACAACCTTTAGCACTAAAGTATGTGGTTGGTAACAAACTGTTATAAAAATCAATTGAGCCCTCAATAATTTTTCATGTCCACACTTTAAACCATAAGTTTCTACCTTCTTTCCCATTTTCATTGACTGAGAGACATCATTACTGTCAGAAATCCAAAAAAAAAAAAAAAAAAAAAAAAAAAAAAACAGAGAATAGGAAAAGGAAAAAGAAAAACAAAAACAAAAAGAAAGAAAAACAATAATGAACAAAATATGTTTATCATAGAAAAAAGTCCATACAAAGATTGAGATGTAACAGATTTTTTTATTTTAAATGCAACAGAAATAAAAAGAGAAGAAATTGTAGAATTGTCAATCAATACAAGAAGACCACAAAACCTATTCAAGAAGACAGCAAGTTCATCCGGAACATAAAGGAATTGATAGTACCTTCTTTGTAAGGGGCCGTTTAGGGGGCTTGTAACTTTTCTGGGAAAGTAAAAACAAAATAACAACTACAAGAAGGCCCTCCACAAATAGATGCCCTTCAACCCAAAAAAAAAAAAAAATTACTTTTCGGATCAAAATACCATTAAATTAAGGACAAAATTAATTTCAGTTTAAAGAAATGATAGCCTACCATGAATGTGCACTCCGAAAACAAAAGCTCGAGCAAAAGGAACCTCAAATGCAAATGTCACCCAATCCAAAGTAGTGTTGACTATATCCATAACAGCTGATGCCATTGTATTCATTGCCTCAACTATAAAACACGCAAGGCTTCAACCAAAAATACACAAATAGAATTGAGTTGAAATTTAAAGAAAAAAAATTATGAATAATTTCTTTTGGTTTAATGTAATTCAACTTGTGAAAAAAATGAATAATTGACCCAATTGACAAACTTTTGTGTTAGAAAAGTAAACAAAACAAAAAATAATTGGTGCAAGAAAGAATGATTTCAAAACAAGATTAAATACACCCACGAAAGAGATTCATACTAGCCAAAAAAAGCCAACGAAAAAATCAGCATAGGTGACAAAAATGCAAAGACAAAAATGCACCACAAACTAAGTACTGCCACAAAAAAAGCAGGACACCAGCAAGGCTGCAGGTGTCGCCACACTTACGTTACCTGGAATGTGGAGCAGGAGTTAGAGGTGGAAGGGAGGTTCGAATGGGGAAACACACACTCACACACACACACACACACACAGAGCAACCAAGCATAGATGATTTTGGCGGGAGACTTTTGCCTCCCATATAATGCACAACATGTGAAAGCAAATATGAAACAAGGAAAATGTGTCTCGTGTTATAGCATTTGTCTCACGTTATAGCACCTGTTGGAGGCACAAAACCGATGCTTGGCTAGCAAAAATTTCTAAAATACATTTTTCCTCTCGTGTTGGCGTTGCTTAGACCAACATTACTAGGCATTTTGTTCTAGCAAAAGTACACAAAAAGTACGCTGTGTATTTTGCCTAGCCACTTTATATTTATGTCTATTGTGTATTCCAACAAGACTATCTATTTTAGCTAGTCATACAAACTAACTTAATTGATTTTCAACCAAAGAAAAAAAAATCTTATATACACAAAATAAAATTGATACCTTTTGAAAATATAAGAGCACATGCAAACTCACAAATTAACCTCAGTAAAACTGTCTAAATTAGACCATATTCATATTAATAGATATGACTTAGGTAGTGATTGGCTCCTGGGGATGAAGTGGAATGGAATGGAATGGAATGGAATAATTATTTCATCAAAATGTTTATTTCATGTTTGGTTGAGAATAAACATTGCAAACGAATAAAAAAAGCATGCAAATGGAATCATCATTCATCATGGTAAAGATCATTCCATAGAGTTTCAGGAATGACCATTCCATTCCATTCAATTCTGTCTCATTCCAGTGAACCAAATATAGCATTAGTTCCCTTGAGATTCCAGATCAGAGTAAACCATCAGATTGGTAATGGAATCAGCCTAATTGAAACCTTCTTGAACATACCACCAAACTAAAACTACATAAACAAAAAAAAAGAAGATAAAAACTATGCAATTGACAACAGAATCTCAAGCAGTCTATAAACTATTTCACAAGACTAAAAATTGAATCTTTGACATGCATTTGATCAATGATCATTATTTCACTCATGATATTTATATTCAAGCCCAGATTGGTATTGGGTTTCTCTGCAATAATTTTGTTGAAATGAAATCCCAAACAGAACATAAAATATAATCAAAAATAAAATAAAATAAAATACAACCGTAATAGAAATTATTCAAGAATTACAATGTTTAGAGAAGATTGAGAAACTTGAATCAGAAAGAGTAAGAACAGATTGTGTGAGATCAGGAAAAAAACAAAAAAAACCCACAAAAAACCTGATATATGATGATTATTATGATGGTCTGAGATGGAATTACCTCAGGGGCAAAGATCAGACCAAGAAGCCTCGTAAAAACTAGGATTCGATCAGAACAAGAAAGGGATGAGGAGGACAAGATTTGAAATCTGTTCGAACCCAAATGCACTAATCCAAACGCGGCCTTGAGTACCAAGAAGAGAATGGACAACGAAGGGGGTCCAGATCGGCGGCTTTTGGAAACGTTTTAAAAAAGAACGAACTCGTGTATTTTGGGAAAACCGCTCCGCCTGGCGGATCAACCGGTAAACCAAACGAACCGGTGTCGGTTCCGTTAACTCTACCGATTCGGAGCAACGTATAATTTTTTTTAAATTAGGGCAAAGTTTCACTTTCACATTCCAGTCGCCTCTCGCTCTCTCTCTCTCTCTCGATCTCTCTGTCTCTCAGTCCTGCGATTCAGCTCACGGTACTGTCTCTCTTCCTCATATCCCCTCTAATTTTTTGCTATTTATTTATTTATTTATTTTAATCAATAGATTCAGAGTTTAAAAATCCTTGTTTTTATTTCATTGAATTAGATATCTCTCCTTCCATTAGTAAATTAATCATGCAATCAGCCTCTTGTATTATTCATTACCCTCATGATGAATGTACTCATATAATTGCAAACAGCAATGAGTTATCTAAGTAAAGATCAACTCCATTCTTACATGGATTTGTCGAAGTATTTATTGGCTTGATACACTACGAAAAGGCCACTTTTTTAATGATTATATTTTTATTTCTATATAATTTTCAGTAGATGTAATTATCGATCCGATTATGCCAACAATGGAATTAGTGAATCGTGAATTGTAAAGTAATCAAAGTGAAGCTCAGCAGATATTAGTATGTATCAGCAGGTTTTGTCTGACGGTTCTAAAGAAGTTGGGACTTTTTATTCAGTCATGTTACTGCTGTTTGTTAAAATGCTAGAACCTTTGGCAAGGATGATAAGAGACTTTACGCTGGTGATTTCTTATATGGAGAGAGATAATGTTTGTGGGAGAAGCTAATTATTAAAATTTCTCGTGTGTGTTATCTTTTTGTTTGTTTGTTTATCTTCTTCTCTAATTAAAAATGAAATTGCGAATTTTGAAATTTGAACGTGAATGGTGCAACCTAATCTGTGATGTAAAATGCTTTTACAAACAAAAAAAAATTATGAAGTTTTCTCACTTCCCGTTTATGTAATAATAAAAATTTGGTATCTGAAAACAAACACAATAAAGTAATATGATAGGGATAAAGTAAGAAAAGTTTCAAAATTTGATAGTTCGTGTATCACACATCTATAATTTATGTTCTTGACTTCCAATTTTTTACTTCATGGCACATTTAACTAAAATAATTGAGAATGTAAATTTGGATGGTTTAATTAATTACATTCCTTTTGCTTTCTCATTCTTAATCCAAGAAAGATTCTATCTGAGAGCAGTTACTACTTCCTGCTGTCTATTTTTGTTGTAAAAATAGATACATTCTTTTTTCATTGCAAGCCTTTACACCCTATTGTATTATAGCAAGAATATCATTATTTGCTTTTGTTTTCAATTTTATTGAATAATTTGCTTGCACAGCTATGCATTAGTCCCTGTTTTAGTTATGTATCTAGATTTTATGTGTTGTTTGTTTCGTTAACTCGATATAGTTTTTTTCAAATTTGATATGAAGTCAGGATTTTTGCAAGTCCAAATCTAGGAAAAAGATTGTTATAAAACAATTTTCGTAATTCCCTTTGGCCGCTATGAATGGAATGCCATGCCTTTTAGTCTCAAAAATGCTACTTTTGAATTCCAAAATATTATGAATAATACCCATATTCAGCATTCAACATTGTATATATCGATGATATACTCGTGTACTCCAATTATGTCTCCCAACATAGCAAATATTTATACAAATTTTGAATTATTAATATTGAATAACTAAATTATATATCACTCTTCAAAGAATGCAAGGGACCGGTTGTCTTCAAATTTCTCTATCCTCCTACTTTAATACATTTTTAATCTTCAAATCATGTCTCCATACACTACAAAAAGGCCATACACTACATTTTTAACTAAATTATATATCACTCTTCAAATTTCTCCTCCTATAATGTTTGTGTGAGAGGCTAATTATTCAGATTCTAGTTTGGAAGATGGAAAGCTTCTGTGTTTGCCAGGAAAATGGAACAAATATTGTGTTCTAGAAGAAATAATGCTGGTTGGGAAGAGAAAAATATAGCAGAACTTGATTTTGGCAATATGAAAGCTTCTCTGTTTGGTTTAGATTTCAAAACATACCACTGATTTGAGTGTGGTATTTGGTTGTAATTTTCTAATCATAATTTTACAGTCATTTCTCAAAACTCATTTCAAACTATAATCATTACTTTTCAAAACTCATAACCAAACACACAACTCAAAACTCTTTTCAAAACTCAAAAATAATTTAATTTATATTTTAAATATTTTTTATTTTTTTATTTTAAATATTTTATTTTATTTTATAGGAATATTTTTAATATTTTAATTTTCATAAAAATATTTTAATTGTAAATATTTTGATTTTCAGAATATTTTTAATATTCTTATTATTTTAATATTTTGAATATTTTATTTTTCAGAATATTTTTAATATTTTAATTTTCTAAATATTTTTAATATTTTTAATATTTTAATTTTCTAAATAATTTTAAAATATTTTAAACATTTTTAATGTTTATACAGGCCTAAAAAATGAATTGACAGAAAAATTAATTAACATAAAATAATTGACATAGAAGTTATTTGAGAAAAAAACTATTCAAAAAAATTACTTAAAAACAATTAATTGAAAAAAAAAATCATTTTTTTATTTGAGTATTTTAAAAATAGTTTGGTTATGACTATTGATTAAAAATACGGATATCGAGTTATGAGTTGTGTGTTTGATTATCAATTATAGGTTGAATTAAGTTTTGAAAACTATTTTGAAAACTCATCACCAAACAAATTTTCTTATTTCACATATCACATCAAACTTTCAAAACTCAATTTCACATACAATTCAAAACTCTATTCAAAAATCACAACCAAACAAATTTTCTATATTCAAATCATAATTCCACAACTCACAAACTCTAAATACAACTCATACTCTCAAATCATATTTACAAAACTCTACCAAACGCAACCTAAAACATCCATATTTTGCTTGTAGAAATGGATGGAGAGAGAAAAAAAAAAAATTTTGACAAAGTTTTTCCAATTTTTCATTATCTTCTTCATTAAAACATGCCATGGAATCTGACATGTTTTTTTATATTTAACCAGATTTGGGAAAAGAATGGGAAAAAAATTAAAAACTAGGAAAAAGGAAACATCGAACCCTAATATGATACTTTGATTTAACATTGCTTAATGTGGAAAAAAAAGTCATAATTTTGGAAAAAGAAAATCGTATGAGAACATTGAGTAGCCTTTGTTAACAATATCCAGTTATAATTTTCTTTCTTTTAGACAACAGAGCTGCTTTAAACTTCAACATCTGCATCCTGTAATTATTTATTTATTTATTTTTTCTCCCTATTCTGTAAATTATGAGTTGCTGCTGCTATGCAGTTTTGAGAAAAGAAGATGCCGGAGAATGAGGCAAACCCTTATATCAGCAAGTCGACTCGTTTGCCACGGAAACGTTTTTATAGGGCACGAGCTCACAACAATCCACTAAGTGACTCCCACTTCCCTGTGCCTATCTCCCCTTGCCATGTCGACTATTTTCTCCATTTCCCTCAACTGTTTCCATCATCCGATCAAGTTGACAATTCCAAGAAGATCCAATTTGCAGATATCGACTGTGGTTTTGGAGGACTCCTAATTAGTCTTTCAACCCTATTCCCTGACACCCTGATGATCGGGATGGAGCTGTCGGACAAAGTGGCGGAGTATGTCAAGGAACAGATTTTAGCTTTGAGGATAGCACATCCTGGTCAGTACCAGAATGTATCAGTGGTTAGAACTAATACCATGAAATACATTCCGAATTACTTTGAGAAAGGACAGTTATTGAAGATGTTTTTCCTGTTCCCTGATCCTCACTTTAAAGAGAAGAATCATCGGCGTCGTGTGATCAGCCCACACTTGCTAGATGAATATGCTTATGTTCTTGGAGTTGGCGGGATTATATATACAATTACGGATGTGGAAGAACTCGGGGAGTGGATGAAAGCTTGTTTAGAGGGGCACCCTCTGTTTGAAGCTCTTACAGATGAAGAACTTGAAGCTGATCCCGTTATGAAGCTCTTGAATAGTGCCATCGAGGAAGGACAGAAGGTTGCGCGGAATGGGGGACAAACTTTCCAAGCAGTTTTTAGACGCATCGTGCTGTCTGTTTGATTGGAGTAGCGCCATACAAACAAAATAAAAACATACAGAATCTTCGTCTAGAATGATGTAGCAGCTTTAGGTCCACTCATTTTAAAATCGAAAAAGCCCAATAGAATGGCTTCTATTTCTAAGAATGCCCTTGCCACATCATTTTTTAGATTAATTCTGTAAAACAGTTTTGTTTGTAGATCATTTTCCCTTTGATTTTGATAGATAAAAGTTAGGAACAATATACAATGCTCTTCAATTTTGATAGTTAATGCCAATTTTGTAGCATGGCATGGTGTAAATAAATTTTCATGTTGATCTTCTAGTCTCTTGAAACTTTAATTTGCAATTCTATTATTTATGCAACCTTTTTATGAAATTTAAATTAACATTTTGGTAAAGCAATCTTGATTTGTGCATAATAACATTCACATGCATTTTTGCATTGCATACATATCCATCTTCATAAATATATATTTGAAGCTGATGTGATTAGAATAGAAGATGGCCGTATGTACATATAATTTTCTTGTTATCAAAAAGATTAATTTTCAAAATTTTTAACAAATACTTCGAGAAAATGATGACATTTAAAAGTAAATTAAAAAATATGAAAATCTGCTAGTTCTGACAAATAATACTTCCAACGAAAAAAATCTTCTTTTGATTTTTCATTCAAGTACTTGGTGAAAATGAAGATGAAGACTAGCATAAACACGTGAATACACTACAAGAAATAACACTTTTGGCGATCAAATTCAGCGACTAAAAAAAATTTGGCCGCCAAAAGCTATTGAATTAGCGACCAAATATTTTATTAGTCGGCAAATGTAAAAGATTTAGGTACTAAAGCTTTTTTAGTCGGTGTAAGTTGCTTATCGGCGACCAAAAAAAATTTAGTCGCTAATTATCAAACAATTGGCGACTACAATATTATTTAGTTGCTAAAAATTGAATAATTGGCGACAAAATTAAATTTTAGTCGTTGTACAGTGACTTTTGGCTACTAAAATTATTTAGTCGCCGAATGATGTAGCTGTTAAATTTTTTTAATCGAGAAATATAGTTTATTAGCGACCAAAAAATATTTTTGTCGCTAAATATTCCATCATTGGCTACCAAAAGAAATTTTAGTCGGCGATAGTATATATTTTAGGCTACTAAATTATTTTTGGTCGGCGTATATACTTTTTGCCGACAACATAATATTTAGTCGCCAAATGTCGGAATATGATATTGAAAACTTTTTAGCGACCGGCAAAAATTCAGTCGCTGTATATGTTTTTTAACTCCTTATATTATTATATATTAACATTTCTCGACAAATACAACATTTAGTCGCTAAAGATCGAAATTTTTTAGAGGGAATTATTTTATATTCGCGCCTCACACATTTTGACTCACACATTTTGCCTCTCTATACCGCCAACGCCGCTCTCTCACACAGATCCTCTCTCTTACACAGATCAATAACCAACAAACCTCACCATCGTGCATCCTCAGCACCATCTTCCCCATACGCCTCAAATCAGCACCGCCACCGCAGCTAACAGGTTCGGTCTCTTTCTCACACCTTTTCGGTCTCTGCCTAAATTACCCCCTCCAAATAGGTAGCCAATTCGACAAGGCATCCATAGTCCCAAATCATTGACCCGACCACCTTGAAAAGGAGCCCGATTCTTAAACTCTTCTTGAACTCAATAGAACAGCATTCCTCCGTGACCACAAGTTCCAGTACAAATCTTAAAAGGCTAGTGACAGACCTGTAAAACTTGGCCACTAGTGTGCTCAACTACTTGAGCTTCAAAAACTACTTTCTTAACTTTTTCCTTGTTGTGGGTGGTAAAAACTTATCCTGGAAGGCATTAACAAAAGCCTTCCAAGTCACCCCAATACGGCCACTTGCAAACTTCCACAATTGACCCGCGTTGCCTTTTAGCTAAAAAGCTGCCAAGGTCACCCTGAAACCATTGTCGTCGATGTCAAGCATCTCAAACAACTTCATCATATTCTTGAGCCTCTCATCAGCCTTCAGTGGCTTCTTCGGATCATCCACAAACTCATCCAGATTGGATCGGAAGAAATCACTCTTTAGAAAAAATGGCCCTGTCTCTACAACATGGGCCTGAACTTGATTCTCAGCTCTGAGAATGTCCATGGATTCCTGCAATGTTTCTGTCATTTCACGGGCTGAGGCACCCATGTCTTGCTGGCCTACTTGCTTGGCCACATTTGCCTGACCAACCCCTTCCTTTTGTGCTAGAATTCATCCAAAATCGGCACTTCCTGCCTTCTAGGCCTACTACACCTACCATCGCCACATCCACGTCCTGACATACTAATAAAGGTAACACAAAATTTAACACATTCACAATGTGCCATAACTAATTCACACATGTCCTAATATAGCGGACAACCCATAATTCACTCCACGTAAGAATCAAATCACTATTCACAAATGAATTTCCTTTCTAGATAATAATTGTTTCACGACATTGTCGGAGTTCCTATTAGACTTAGTAGTGATCAAGTGCTCTTCTAACGAGACTTTTAAGAATTCATAGACACAATCAATATCTTAGAAATTGAATTTCATACTCATTTAATAACATAAGCATGTTATCATATAGCATACCAGGTTGTAGACATCCCATTTTTGACCGACCTTAAGACTTGGATGTCATTGTTTGTGCACTCGATGATTGTGCTCGTTTGTTCTTGTTTTGAGCGCCCGAAGTTCTCGGCGGAATGCCTTATCTTTGAGCTTCTAAACCCTTTTTGTTTTGTGCTTGTTTTTGGGCCAAACCTTGGTGCCTCTTGCCTGGAAGAGAAAGGGCCTTGTCGGCCACTTTTTGGCCTTGTCAGCCACTTTTTGTTCCTGTCGACCAGTTGAAGTGCCCGGTCAGCTAGTTGAGGTGGCCGATCGGCTACCTAAAGTGGCCGGCAGCTATTTGTTCCCTTTTTCAGATATTTGTTTGCTAGTTGTGCCAGCTGTTGTTCACTAAAGGCCATCTCCATACACGTGTATGGAGGGATGAATACAAGCCTTTAGCTTGATTTTCTATATATAGGGGAGGCTCTCCCCCATTTGGAGGAGTTAGAAAACTTTGGATCAAAATTCTCTCTCTCTCTAGAATTCTCTCTCTCTCCTCTTGTTTTATGCTTGATAGTTGATTTTCTCTACACCTTTGCACACTAGCCCTTAACCAAATTGGACCACCTTGGAGCTGAGGTCCCTTGGAGCCTATTTTGGGCTGTTGGAAGGAGGTTTGAGCCTAAAAGAGTGCCTGTTTTGTATTGAGCTTCAAGAGGTATGTTACTTACCTTGTAGGCTTAGTTTTAATCACTTGCTTGGCCATCTTTTTATACTATTTTGGGCCTAGTTTCCAACTACAAAAAGCTCTGATTTTTGGGCCTTAACATGTTGGTTTGAAGCCATTTTTTGCTAAGGGTTTGTCTACCCTTCTTGTTGCTTATGTGAGCCTTTGCACCATCTTTTAGCATATTAAAATCAAACTTTTTGGGCTTTTAAACCATTGAAATTCAGAGTTATTTCAGTGGTAAAAAGCATGTTTTGAAGTCCAAAAACGGAGGGGTTAGCCTCCCCTCCTTGTGTCTCACTTCCATGTCTAGTTAGCATCACATGGTAGCATATTTTTGTGGCTTAACTTAGCTTATTTCCAGCATGTGTTTGCCTCTGATTTGGCATGATTTAACTCTATTTTGGGCTGCTTTGGTCATGTGGGCCTTGTTTTGCATAGTTGTAGTGCAAATGGCTTCTTTAGTTTGGCATTTTAGGCCTCTAAACATGTTTTGCTTGGAATGATTGCATGTTGTAGTGTCTTTTAACATGTAATTTAAGTGTATATAGCTCTGTCACATGCTCATTTGTTTCACTCTTTCATTGCTTTTGAGAGTTGTGTCTTGAGTCTTGTTTGCAAGCTAACATGTGAGCATGTTTTTTTTTAGCATTTCGTGCCTAAATCTCAGCATGTTTTAGCCATTGTTTTGATTGGTTTTAATTCTGTTTTGATTTGGTTTGGCCTTTTGAGGCTTGTATTGTATGGTTGTAGTGCAATCTCTTTCACTAGCTTAATGAGTTAGGCTTTTTGGCATATATTGCATGAGTTGCTTGCATGATTTAATGTCACTTTGCATCCCATTTTAGCACTAAAATCTCTTCCATCTCCCTCTATTCTTCACTTTTTCATTTGTTTTGAAAGTAGCTTTGAACCCTTTGTTGGGTTGAGTGTGGAATTGAGGCCCTCATGCCTAATGGTTTTAATCCTCTCTTGAGGGTTTCTACTAACCAACAGCATGAGGCCTTTTTCATGCTCAAGGCACTTGTGGTTCAAGCCCTCTTTCCAATAGAAGACAATTACCTTGGACTTAATCGATTAAAGGAGTAATCGGTAATGTAAAATGTGTAAACAAAATGAACAAAGTAAAAGAGGCAAGATAAGCATCTTTATGTTGCATTGCATGTGTTTGGATCGGATGTTAATCCGAACTTGAGAGAAATGGGACGTTTCATACTCAAAGTGATGAAACATGCCACTTTTCTTAGTCACTGTCACCCTTGATCATGCATGATAGGGTGGTGGTTGTTTTGGTCTTGTTTGTGCATTCATTGACCTTGTACAAGCTTGGTTCTCTAGCCATCATGCATTGAAAATGCTTGGTTGATGGTTTGAGAGCCAAGAGCTACACTTCTTTGAGCTTGAGAGATGATAAGGAGGGTAGCAGTACATATATTTCTTGAAAATGCCTTGCTCTGCCTCTTTTTTCTCTCTGTTGCAGCAAAAGAAGAAGTCCAGAAAAGGGGGTGGCCGACCGGCCACTTGAAGTAGTCAATCGGCCACTTTAGGTAGCCGACCGGCTAGTTGGGGTGGCCGACAACCACTTTTTGTAGCCGACGGGCCACCAGTGAATTTTTGTACAAATGTGTTCCTGTGTTGGAGTAGAGCCAATCTGGAAGTTGGTACAATTTTCGGTGATCAAATGAGTGCAAACAGAGGCATCTGATGGCAAGGCAAGGGCATTTTCGGGTGGAGCAACGAGCATGCATGCGTCCCTCGGCCTCGAGGCCATTTAATTGCTTTTGTTAGCTTAGAATAAGTTAGCCAATTCATTCATACATCTGTTGTAATTAATTAGCTTATTTCGTTTTGTAATATTTTAATTAGCTTGGCATAGCTAGTTATTCAATTGTGTTGTAATAATTAGTTAGCTTAGAATAGTTAATTAGTTTCATTTTGTAATAATTAACTTAGCTTAGTGTAGCTTAGCTTATTTATTCGGACCCTCCTTCGCGAGGGCGCAATGTTGTAATAAGTGTGCGTGTGTGTGCGCATGTCTTCCAACCCCACGTCTTTCTCCCTTTTATTTAATCGCTTTCGATGGTTAGATTAGGGACACGTTTTGATTAGCATACCTTATGCTTGCATGTTTGCATCATTCATTTGTCTTACATGCACCGAGGCTCAACGCATCATTCAAACTGCATTGAATTTCATACACTTATTTGAATACGTATTTCAAAGCATGTTATCAAGTTGTATCATATGCCATATTAGTAGCCGAGCCTATTAATTACATTACTGCATGTGTTGCATTAGGCATCTTAACATAGTTAGGATCATGCATATTTCTAACTAGCTTTTATTTTGGCTTGGAGTACTTGGTAAGCTTTTACGCTTTAGCATACTTGCATGAGTGTGAGTGTTGCCATGATAGCATGCTTGCCATGAGGCTATTTACTTACATGATTAACTGCATGAATGCCTGTAGATGAAGGCTTGATTGTTTGAATTGGAACAATTCAATGAGTGTGAGTTTTAAGCCCACTTTGCGAAGTGGCAAATCATGTTTTAAGCCCACTATGTTTGGTGGCAAATCCGCATTTTAGCCCACTTGAGGGTGGCAAATTCAAACCATTTTTGAAACCAAACATGAGTTGAATTCGTTCCAATTCTTGTAATTTTAGTCTATACTTGCTTGTGTGCGCCACGTAGTAAAGTTAGCTAATAATCGAAATAAGAACACGTGTTTATAAAACAACATATCATGATAGTAGAGGCCGATCTTTGATTGGGCAAACGGGGGTGCTCATTTCAAGACCTTCCCCTCTCGTACCCAAGTTCCCGAGCCAAGGCAACTTTGGTGATGACGTACACGTGGCCTTTGGCACGAGTCAAGGTTTCCTAAAATTCCCAAAAACAAAATATTTAGGTGGCGATTCTGTAATCTGGCAAAGCAGTCCAATTTTGGCATTATTTGATTCAAAATCAATTTTCCAAAATGATTTTCCGAATTAGATTCTTTGGTGATTATCAGTTTCACATTGCACTTGTGAGACTAGATTCAGAACCGTGACAGGAGTCCGAACTGTAGGACCAATTCGAGCTCTCCGAAAGGGGGCGCGAAGAAAGTCGAGCTACAGTTTCTGGCGACTCCGCTGGAGATTTAGAGAACTTGACTCGAACTCATGATATGTTGTTTTATTTTCGCTTATGTGTTTCTTTGCATTGCATTTGCATCGGTGCACTTAAGTCACAGTGTTTGCCATCTGCTATTCCTGAGCGGTTTTCCGGAGGCTTGCTTGGAAAAGCTTGCCACAAGGCTGACCGGTTGCGGGCTCTGCCACAATGGGAACACAAACCTTGGATCTGGACTACCGCTGTGCCGTTTGATCCTCCTTTCACTTCTCGGTGTTAGGAGCAAGAGGTACATTAGGTGGTCTTGCTGAGGCACCTTTTTTGACCAATCGACCTAGTTGCATATCGGAAGCCATAGAGAGTGTTCCAAACTAGGACAGGTTGCTCACCCAAATGTAGGTTTGTTTGAAACCACTTGCTTGCGTAGTGAACCCCTAGTTCCTGACAAAATTAGGACAGGGTAATCCTACCCCATTATAGGGGTGTTTTGGCTCTCACTTGCTTAATACATGCTTTTGGAGTGAAACTCTGTAGGAATGTATGTATCAGTTGTAAGTCTGGGTATCAGTTTGAGAGTATCAGTTTTCAGATAGAAATTTGGGATAGAAATCAGTGTTTGAGTACAGATTGTCTAGCTTATGATTACGACTGCGTGTTGTTTCTGTCTAAGCCGAGGTACTGTGTGTTTGCTGATTGTTGTTTCTTTTTTGCTTTATTTTCTTTTTGCAAGGTAGTATTTCACAATTGCTTCCGATGAGGCAATTACCCCCCAAGCACTCTGGACTAGAGTTAGGAGGATTTACCGATCTGAGGATCTTATTGGAGGACAACCAGTGTTTTCTTCGTTACCCCTGATTACGAGACGGAGGAGAGTCAGCCATAGATCAACGGTTTAGCAGTTGCCAATTCAACGGTCATTATCTACGTCACCTGTGCTTAGTCGAGCCCAGTTTTCTGCTTCCACCTCAAAAAGAGAGTATACATCGGTCTTGACAGATTAGCACCCTGTAGACAATATGGAGGATATGATGCGCCAACTTCAACAAACCATCGAGGCCATGTAGCTGGACGCTGCTCGCCAAGCGAAAGTTACCACTCGCCAAATGGAGATTGCAGCCCAGCAGGCTGAACTGATTGCTAGGCTTCAACAGCAACAACAACCACAACAAGCAGTAGCTTCTGCTTCGCATCCACCCCCAGTTAAGGTTCCAATATCCGGGGATACAACTAATGTCCAGGAGAATGCGGACATTCCGGCAGGGCCAGTTCCACCTCAGACTTCCAAAGCACCGGTCTACCCAATGGAGGCATCGTTTGAGTTTGAGGTTGACCCTATCGCTCTGAAAGTGAGCAAGCTTAAGAAGCTTTTCAAACGAGCTTAGGGTGTCAATTCGATCCCAGATATAGAGGATGGCTACACCGATGCAGCGGTGACCTTGCCAGATAGGTTTAAAATGCCACATATAGATCGCTTTGACGGTTCGGGTGATCCCATGGTCCATTTGCGGCTTTTTTTAGATATTCTACGGCCAATGGGCCTAACTAGACTGCAGAAGTTATCCCTCTTCGGCCGGACCTTGTCAGGTATCGCGGCCATTTGGAATGCTAAACTGGAAGATTCTGTGAAGAGGAACTAGAAAGAGATGGCCGAGGCCTTTGTTGCTCAATACTCCTATAACACTCAAATCGAGGTCACAACTCGTGATCTCGAGGCAACTCGTCAAGAGCCGAAGGAGGGCTTCTCCGATTTCGTCACTCGGTGGAAGGCCAAGGCCTCCATGATGACCACCCGGCTAGCTGAAAAGGACTAGATAAGAATGGTTGTCCGTAATTTGTAACCGAGGCTACTACAAAAGATGATAGTCCTTCCTCTACCTACATTTGCCGACCTTCATGAGATAGGGGTGCAGATAGAGGATGCGATGAAACAGGGTCTGATAGACCATGAAAAAGAGCAGCCCAAGAGGGCTTTTATATGCAGTTCAAATACGGCTACGAGTAGTAATGCAGCTGCAAGGACTTCTGATGTTGGTATGGTCACCACCACACCGAAAACAGCCACCCTTTTACCGGTCCATCCGAAACCACCTCACAACCTGCAAAACACCAACCCTAAGGCCAGAGGGTTTTCCCCCCACTCTACATGTCTCTATCTGCGGCCTTGAGGGTCCTGATCAGAAAGGGGCATCTAAAGCCCTTGAAGCCGCGCCCATTGCCTAATCCCCTTCCTCATACATACAGCCCGGCCAAGTACTGTGCCTTCCACCTGCAGCATGGTCATGATACCGACCTATGCTTTAGATTACGTCATGAGATTCAGGATCTCATTGACAACAAAGTGATAGCGCCTCTTGAAAAACCTAATGTCACTACAAGTCCCCTCCCACCACATAACCAACCCCCACCACCCAGGCAAGTAAACCTTATCCAAACACTGGTCGTCCCATACGACCCTAGCATATACATCACCCCCTCCCATCTACCTAAGCCGGCGCTGTTCATCCCATAAAGCACATACTTGTGCATGATGAGCGTGTCCATATCCCAACCCGAACCTGTGGTGGTGGCTGTGGTAGAAGAAGGCATGCTTGAGGGCTCTGTGAGCTTAACTGAAGAGAAATACAACTCGTGTCACTACATAGTGCCAACAAGTCAGGAAAGACCATGGATGGAATTGCCAACGGGAATGGAGGTTAATGTAGTCCAGGAGGACGGGCCAAGCCAGGGACTGGATGACTTAGCCGAGCTTGAGGAGGGCATCAGTAACCTGCAGTTCTTTGATGAACAAGACCTGGGGAATGTACAGATTGGTTGGTTTGATATGAACGGATCAAGGGATAATACGGGATGGCTCATTGATGAACTGGATGTTGATGAGGGGTCTCAACCAAAGCAGGGACAGTTGGAAACGGGAACTTCTGTAATGGCCAGAACGGTTGACGACAAGGGAAAGTTGCCAGAGAGCACCGGGTACTAAGAATTTTGCTCAAAAATTGGGTAGCATTGGTACAGCCGATACAGAGCATGAGGTCGCATTGAAGCGGTTCGAGTATGAAAGAACTGAGAATGATCAGAAGGCTAGAAAAGCCAAGGCCCTGCGGGGACTGATTGTGTTACGGATACAGGAGTACTTACAATGAAACTAGACAGTTGCTTGTCGGTTGCTGAAGGAATGTGGTGGAAAGTTGATGATTTGCATCTTGCCCACACGGACGAAGATTGGAGACAGAATCTGCCAGAAGATACATAGTATTCCGAGGAAGTCGATCACATGATTCGGAGTGGGCGGTACTTTAAGCCCCCACACCTGGACCAACCAGAAGCATCAGGGAAAGATAAGGAAGCTGGGAAACAGAAAGATAAACTATTGGAGAAGGAAGCTGTACTGAAACAGCTAAAAAAGATTCAAGCAAACATATCCATTTGGGGATTGCTCATGGCTTCACGGGTGCATAGACAATCCATTCTATCAGCAATGGATAAGGTTAAGCTCTCTATCGATACAACCCCCGAGCGGTTAGTGGGACTAGTTTTCCCAGGAGGCGCTTCATCGACTTTGACTTTCACAGATAAGGAATTGCCGCCTAAGGGCTCTGAGCATAATAAACCACTATACATCTTTGTTAAATGTAAAAAGAAGTGGATACCAGTTGTCTTGGTTGATACCGGGATTGCAATTAATGTGTGTCCGTCACGCACGGTCTATGCTATTGGCTTGAAGCCAGCAGACTTTGCACCAATGGCCCAGGTGATTTGGGCTTATGATAATACAAGTCGGGAAGTGATGAGGACAGTTCGGGTTAGAACACTGGTTGGCCTGGCACAACAGGACATCGAGTTTCACGTCTTGGATGTTCCAGCCACTTTTAACTTACTCCTTGGACGGCCGTGGCTGCACCAAGTCAGAGCTGTCTATTCCACTCTGCATCAGATGCTGAAGTACCTCCATGGGAAGGGGGTAGCTATTGTTTTTGGGAATTCTTCTACACATCCTTCGCCGAAAGTCACTATACCAGTACTGGAAATTGTACACGGCGATGAGGATGTCTTTTTGTCTGGGTTCACCTTGGCCGAGGCCCGGGTAGTGCAAGATATTCTGGCTGTTGATGAGGGGTTATATGTCAGTGCTCAATCCGTCTACCTCATGAATAAGCTGCAACATGTACCCGGAATGGGATTGGAAAGGAGCGGTCGGAAGGGCGTTGCCGCATTGGCTGAAGTGCCACATAACCCTCATACCTTTGGTCTAGGTTACATGCCTACCAAAGAGGACTGGGTGAGAAAGGGAAAGGAAATGACAGGAAGAGCCAAGGCTAATCAAACTGGGAAGCACTATGAGTTGGTGCATAGACCCATTCAAGGAACCTTAAATGGCTGCTTTGTCCGGGAGGGGGAAGATTTCCCATTTTGCGGCTTTCCTAAGCCATGGCTGAACTCTGAGAAGTGGCGTTTGCCCGGCTTTGAGATCTTCTTTGATCTACAACTGCAAGAGGATAAAGTTGCAGAGGAACAGATTGACCTACCAGCTGAGGCTGAACAGAGTGCAGAGGATGAGTTCGATGGCATAGAACTTGAGATAAGAGCAGCGTTGGCTTGTCTTCTTTCAAATCCTCAGATCACACCAAAGAGATTGGGGGATGACTTTTCTGTTTCCATGATTGGAGATCAAACGGCTGTGGGCCCTTCAGGTGGCATTCTAGATGCATCTATCGCACCCTTTCTCGTTTGGCAGTTCGAGGAGGGCTTTTTGTCTAGGAGTTCTGAATCAGGTAGTGAACTGGAATCTGATTCCATAGAGTCCGTGGAGTTGAAATCAGATTCCATTTCTTTTGAGTCGGAGTCCAGTATTCCTGGGGTTGATAACCCAAGATGTCGTTGTTTTGTCCAGGTCGTTGTAGACGCGCCCGAACGTCCCAGGAGGGAATCCCGTTTTGTTCATTGGGCTCACTACAGTTCGAACTCAAATGTCACGGTTCTTAATCTGATCTCGCAAAGTGCAATGCAAAGACTGATAAATCACCAAAGAGTCCAAATCCGGCAAATCGTTTTGAAAAACTGATTTTTTAGAAAGAAGTGCCAAACATGGACTGCTTTGCCAGATACAGAGTCGTCACCTAAATATTTTATTTTGGGGAAATTTAGGAAACCCTGACTCGTGCCTAAGGCCACGTGTCCGTCATCACCAAAGTTGCCTCGGCTCGGGAACTTGGGTACGATTGGGGAAGGTCATTTCGTGAGCACCCCCGCTCGCCCGATCAAAGATCGGCCTCTACTAACCATGATATCGAGTTTTGAAAACATTATGTGCTCTTATTCCGATTTATTAGCCTAGGATTACTATGTGATGCGTACAACATACAAGTATAGACTGGATTGCCTAAGTTGAACAAAGCATCGCATGTCCGTGTTATTTTGAAAATGGATTGAAGTTTGCTACTCGCAAGTAGGCTAAAACACGGGTTTCGACGAATTATTCTAATTCAAGCAACCCAACCTTTACCCACAGCAATCAGGCAGTTATATCACATAAGCACATAGCCTCATGGTAAGCATGCTATCATGGTAATCACTCACACACATGCAAGGATGCTAAAGCATAAACACTTACCGAGTACTCTAAGCCAAAGAAGAAGCTAATTAGAAATCATGCATGAATCCTAACTATGCTAAGAATGCCTAATGCAACACATGCAAAAATGCGACTACAATAGGCTCAGCTATTCTATTATGGCATATGAGATGCAACAAGCGGTACATGTATTCAACTTGGAATTGAAATACAATGCAGTTAGCATGATGCGCCGAGCCCAGTGCATGCAATACAGATGAATGAATGCAAACATGCGAACATATAGATGCTAAATTGAGACATGCCCTAAAACTAACCATCATAAGCTGGTAAATAAAAGGGAGAAAGACGTGGGGTTGGAAGACATGCATCACACACACGCACACTTATTACAACATTGCCCTCCTCGGAGGGTCCGAATGAATAGTATAGAATAAACTAGCTAATCTAAGCTAATTAAACTAATTATTACACAACATTAATTAATTAACGAATTAACTAAGTAAGTAAGGAAACTAGTGTGCAAATTAAACAAAATGGACTGCCTCAGCTCTGTTCCGAATGATAGGGATGCATGCATGCTCAAGTCGCCTTGTCGGGAAATCCATCGCGATGCCCCGATTTGCCACTGTTTGCAACTGGTCCCAAAACACTGTACAAAGCTCCAGAAGGCTGCTGACCAGTTTTTGCTACTGGTTTCCGGTTTGCTGTAACAGAGGAGCGAGAAAGGGGCATGGCAAAGTATTTTCAACATATGTGTGCATGACCACTCTCCCCATCATTGCACAAGCTCCACAGAGTGTAGTCCTCGATCCTCGTGCCACCCATCACGCATCTCGATGCATGATGGCCGAGGAGTCGGGTTGCACGACTCGATGTAAAAATGAATGCACATATAAACACAACAAGGCCTAAACTCCATCATGGGTAATCCGGAGTGTCGGCGACCGAGAATCGAGGCACGTTTCGTCACTTGGAGTACGAAATGTCCATCGTTTCCTATGTTTGGACTAAACCCTATTCCAAACACAATGCAATATACATGGCATACACAATATGACTAGCATGCAACCCTAAACGCAATGCAACCTAATCATGCTAGCATGCGAGGGATGATATGCAAACATGCAACTAGCATACATAATGCTATGAACTAAGAATGACATGCTCAATGCACGTGAACTATATGGCATACGCAATGCACATACGAAGATGGACATGCACGAAGACATGAACAAGGCATACACAATCCGACGATCAAGCATGCGACAACATGGATATGGCATACATAATGCAAGATGGACTTAAACTAAAATGAATGGGCCTCAGCCACACTCAAATCAGTGGCCATACATGATGAAAATGAAGCAACAACACACATGCAATCATGCACAAATGCAAGGGACCAAACCTAAGGCACAAAGTGCAACTCCACCAAAGCATGGTAAGCATGAAATATGGCATACAATCACATATTTTCCGGCTCTGAAATGACATGCAAGATGGTCCTGAATCATGCAAACACCTCACATAATGCATGCTAGATAGCCCAAATACCGAAACTAGTGAAGTGGATTACACTATAGGCATGCAAAGCAATACTCAAATGGCCAAACCATCCCCAAATAGTCCTTAGGCAGCCCAAAACAGTAGCAAATATGGACTAAAATGATGGCTCGCAAAGCATGGAAATGAATCTCATGCAATGGTCCAAAAATGAGGTATTCATGCATAACTCTCAAACACATTTAAAGAGTGGAAAACATGAGAATATGGCATACATATAAGCTTTGAAATATAATTCACAATGATGCCAAAACATGGAAACACCTCAAAATACGCATGCAATAGGCTTCAAAACTCAAAGCTAGGCAAGGATATTGAACTACAACCATGCATAGAAAACATCATTCGACCATGAGGCCCAAAAACAGAGCTAAGGCAGTTCAAAACATGTACAAAATCAGCTTAAGGCATGGCCAAAAAGTGCTAGAATCAAAGGCCAAAATAGCATGCAATGTAAGTTAGTAAAGAGGATTTGCACTACAAGCATGTGGGGCAATCAAGAGGCCACTAAACTAGAAAAATTCAGAGGTATGACATGCCAAATAAAGTCCAAAAACCCACTGAAACATGGTTAATGCATGCAAGAATGAGATGCTCCTTTGATATGCTGTGAAGAGGGTTATTCTACACATGCAAGATGGATATCCAATATGGCAAAACAAGCTCTGGAAAGAGCCTATGAAGGTCCTAAAACTCCTCAAAAATGGCTTGAAACATGGCTTGGAATCATGCAAATACGGGCTCCTTTGTAAGGCCAAAAATGCTAGAAAACAAAACAAGGAGAGAGAGGGTCACCGCTCTTTGATTTTGGCACTCAAAACAGCATGCTAGCCACTGAAAATCCATTGGATTTCAATGGCTAAAAGTCCAAACAAAGGCCAACACAAATGCTCTAAGGCATGGCTCAAAACAAGGTAAAATGAAGCATGCAAGGGGGTAGATGACCCCCAACATAAAAATGATCTTAAACAAACATCACAAGGGCCTCAAAACAAGACTTTTTTTAGTTGACAACAAAGCTCAAAAATGTATGCAAATAAGGCTAAGAGATGGATCAAAATAAAGCTCAAAAGAGGGAAAAAGTGTTACCCTTGTAGCTCAGCAAAACCAGCAGCCTTCTGGACCAAAAACTCAACCTTTGAGACCTCTCAAGACCCTCCAAGAACTCATTAACAATGGTGGAGGTGCTAGGCTATGAGGTGGTGTGGAAAGGTGCAAGAACAATACCCTTCTAAGCCTAAAATGTAGAGACAAAGAGGGAGATATATGCTATGCCTTAGACAAACTTCTGAACCATGGCAAAGGAGGGGAAGGCCTTCCTTTATAGCCAAGAGAGACCAAAGCTTCTCAAAGAAGCTAAAAAACAAGGGCAATTATCCTCCATACACGTGTATGGAGGATGCAGTCTGTGTCTCCCAGCTAGCACAGCTGGCAACAACTCACAGAGACAAAACTGGGGGAGGTAGGCCGACCAGTTCAAGTGGTCGGCCGGCCAGTTCAGGTGGTCGGCTAGCCAGAAAAGGTGGTCGGCCAGCCAGGTCAAAAGGGTCAACACAAAGAAAGGTGGTCGGCCAGCCCATTTAGTGGTCTCCCAATTGAATGCAAGCTAATGGTATGGTGGGAGACCAGTAAATGTGGCTCAAAGACCAAGCAGACCAGCTTCTTGTCAAGAAAATCGGCCGGCGAAGAGAAAGGTGGTCTCCAAGGAGAAAAGGTGGTCTCCCACCCTTGTACCACCTTCCAAACAATGAAAATAGGGTCCATGCCAAAAATGAACCAAGACGGATGCAAAACGAGGGTTCGGGGGCCAAAACGCGCAGCCAGGTGCCCCGAAAACTGACTGTTAAGCATCGAAAGTGGCGTGCGACCACGAAGGTGGTCTCCCGGGCCATAGTGTCCCTCTAGAGAGAGGAAACAAGGTGTGTGCCAAAAACCGGAGCAAACAAAGAAAGTTAAGCGGTCCCGAGCCAAAGCGCACGGCTGACGGCTCCGAAAAGCGGAAACTGGTCTCCAAACGGGAATAGTGGTCTACGACGACGAAAAGTACCCTACGACCATTGAGAGATGGTCTACGAGACCTCTCCCTCCCTTCGGAAAGAGAAAATAGAACCTGGTTTGCAAACCGAGGCAAAGCACAAAAGAGTCCCGAAGTCCGAAGGCAAGGCTCTCAGCCGAGACTCCGTAACCTCAGAACGAGCACAACATGCGCAATCACCGAGCGCTCAATTGATGACGTCTGAGTCTTAAGCTCGGTCAAAAATGGGGTGTCTACAGTTGCCCCTCTTTGACAGAACTCGAAAGTCATAACAATGACGGGAGTGAATGTCAAAGCCCAGAGACGACCCATTTTTGACAAGGTCGAAGACTTAGACAAACATGCAAGATAAGAAAGAGATGTACCCGCAGGCAGGGGCAAAATGCAAATGACATGCACAATGTAGAACATAACTTATGACTATGCAAGGAGAGCTGTAATGAAACATGTAGATGCAAATGTTATGCAAAGAAATGCTACAGCAAACTTGTACACAAGCAAATAAGTAAACACACCACGCGTGGGAATTACAGACCAAACTACATTTCACGCAGTAAGGATGTAAGAAGATTATGCAATCTTAGCGAGCATGTGCGATAGATACACAAAAGTGAAGAGAGTGATGGATACACTATATGAATAAAGTGTGATTGATACACTAAGTGAAGCAAAGTATGATAGATACACTAAAAGTGAACACAAAGTGTGATAGATGCACTATGTGAACAGAGTATGATAGATACACACAAAGTGTGATAGATGCACTATGTGAACAGAGTATGATAGATACACTAAAAGTGAACACAAAGTGTGATAGATGCACTAAGTGAACAAAGTGTGATTGATACACTAAACGTGAACACAAAGTGTGATAGATGCACTATGTGAATAGAGTATGATAGATACACACAAAGTGTGACAGATGTACTATGTGAACAGAGTATGATAGATACACTAAAAGTGAACACAAAGTGTGATAGATGCACTAAGTGAACAGAGTGTGATTGATACACTAAAAGTGAACACAAAGTGTGATAGATGCATTATGTGAACAGAGTGTGATTGATACACTAAAAGTGAACACAAAGTATGATAGATGCACTATGTGAACAGAGTGTGATTGATACACTAAAGGTGAACACAAAGTGTGATAGATGCACTATGTGAACAGAGTCTGATAGATACACTAAAGGTGAACACAAAATGTGATAGATGCACTAAGTGAACAGAGTGTGATTGATACACTAAAGGTGAACACAAAGTGTGATAGATGCACTAAGTGAACAGAGTGTGATTGATATACTAAAAGTGAACACAAAGTGTGATAGATGCACTATGTGAACAGAGTATGATAGATATACTAAAGGTGAACACAAAGTGTGATAGATGCACTAAGTGAACAGAGTGTGATTGATACACTAAAAGTGAACACAAAGTGTGATAGATGTACTATGTGAACAAAGTATGATAGATACACTAAAGGTGAACACAAAGTGTGATAGATGCACTAAGTGAACAAAGTATGATTGATACACTAAGTGAATGAAGTGTGATTGATACACTAAATAAATGAAGTGTGATTGATACACTAAGCGAATGAAGTGAAGTGTGATTGATACACTAAGTGAATGAAGTGTGATTGATACACTAAGTGAGTGAAGTGTGATTGATACACTAAGTGAGAGATCTTAAACGGAACTTCTTTGAATGAACCGTACATACAATATCGCCTGGTTGCGCCAGTTTCAAATGAACCAAACATACAATATCGTGCATGAATGAGAAAGAAACTTGATAGATACAATGCAATACAATGCATGATGCTTAAGGAATGCAATAAACAAACCTAGCGGCGCTTTAGAAAGCACCTCATGGGGTGAGTGGCGATGAACCGCTCTACTCTGACGGGGATCTCCCCTCGTGCTCTTCGAACACTTACCTTCAACTTACAGTACAAAGGCTCTGAAATACTGACAGGGGTTCTTCACATAGAACACTTTGGATGCTGCCTTTCTTCCTGATCATATTCACAACTTTCCCTATTCTCCAATCGGGTGACAGACTAGGTTGGTTCAGTATCCAGAATTGAGGTTCATACACGCTATCTCAACCTATGGGGCTTCCATATAGATTTCAAGTCGAGGATACGCCTCTGGGTATTTAAACCAGGCTTTAGTCTTGGAAATCCCGAACCTTTGCGTTTTAGGCAACAGCCATTCGAACTCTAGTTTCCACCGTCGCAGTTGGTCTCCTAGGAACTCATTGCGAACACAGCCAAGATGCCTCTGGCAGGGAATGGTACTCAGGGAGAGCACTTTTGATCGCCATTCTGGCTTGAAGCAGACTTGATCTTGAGCTTGAGGTAGAGGCACACTCATACTTCGGAGCATTGGCAAGACCTGAAGAGGTACACACGAAATGTAATCTCGGAACTTACTGAAATTGAAACAAACTCAGATACTCGACATTTTCCTCTTTTCTTTTGCTTTGCAGTCTAGAACCTATATAGCTTTAGATAGGTCCTGGGTTTACTGTTCGCGCATGACCTGGGTTGAACCCTGCGGTTTTATGAAAGAACAAATCTTGTTTTGCACAGACGTGGAGAACGGCACGGCACTCGGAGCGCAAAACGATTTTATTTTTGAGATTGAGAGACGAGTTCTTGACCGGGGTATTGAGCCTACGATTGAACACAGCGCATGTGATACCCCTGTTCTGTAATATGCTAAATTGGTCCTTAATTTGTTTGTGGTTATGTGTTTAGCATGATTTTGTGTGCCATTATGTGATTTTGAATTCGTATCTGTTCACCGTAGGAATATCTGTTTGAATGGTCCGCTTCGGGAATTAAATTGAGGGCCTTATCGGCCACAGAACCCGAAATTGATTACGCCATGGTGGTTGGCATAATTTTTAGAGCCTATAGTGAAATTTAATTGAAAAATTTATTCTGGTCAATTTAAACTGATTAAATTGATAAAATTAAGTGCTCTATTATTCTATATTAGAATATTGTGTTAGTGGGGCATGATGTGTGGAGGCATTACACTTCCTTAGCTCTTGGGAGCTCAAAAATCTGAGGAAACAATTGTGAGAGAGTGAGGGCCAGCTGTTAGAGAGAGAGAGGGAGAGAATTGTGCTATTTTGACTCAAGTTTGGAGGAATTGGAGTCCATCTCTAAATTGGACCATAGATTGGAAGAATTGAGCTTCTAGGTAAGCCCTTGACTCTTGAATTCATGGAAGTAATGTGTGATCTTGTGTGTTCAAGGATTCTTTGTACTCAAGAGCATGAGTTAAGTTAGTCTTGTTGGAATTAAAGCTTGATGTATGCATGCATGTATGAAATTGTGTTGAAATAGCATGTATCATGTCAAATAAGCAAAAATTTAAGTTTGATCATGCATGCAAGCTTGGTTTTGTTGAGTTTTGGCACCATTTGCATCTTTGAAATGGAAATGAAGTCAAGATGGCCTTGCATGTTTGAATAATTAAAGATATGAGCTTGAATGCATGAATTTGCTATATTGGTGATGAGTTTGTCATGTTTTGAGACATGCATGTAGGTGAATCAAGAAATTGAACTTCATAGTGCTATAATTTTGCAAGGGAACCATGTTAGTATGATTATATTTGAGATTTGAGCCTTTGCATGCAAGAATGGTAGCTGGGAAATTGAATTGAAGCTCAAGAACACAACCTGGAATTTCCAGAATTTTGACTTCCGCTCGAGCGGGGGAAGTGCCGCTCGAGCGGAGAAATCGAGCTCCCAGCATTTTCTGCAGACCCAGTTCCCGCTCGAGCGGGGAAGTTAACGCTCGAGCGGGGAGCTATGTAGGCAGGGAATTCCGCTCGAGCGGCCAAGCTCGCGCTCGAGCGGGAATTAAAGGCAACCAGTACTTTTGCAGACCTAAGGGTCCGCTCGAGCGGGGAGTCCACGCTCGAGCGGGGACCCTATTCGCTGAAATCCTGTTTTTGCATTTTGTGTTCTGTTTTCCGTTCTCTTTCACTTGCAAGCACTCTTAGGCATATGTTAAGCATTGTAAATGAGTTAATGAGATAATAATAATAAAGCCTAAAGAGGAATATGTGAATTAAAGAACGGATTGAACGGTTAATGACCCTTTTGTGTTCATGAAATGTGTAGGGTCAAGCTCCAGGGCAAATCCACAAGCCGATCACTGTGAGTAATATCGATATTTGAATGCTTGTGAATGTCCAATTGGTTACTCCCTTTAAAGCTTTATGAATTGCTAATTGGGATTATGGACGTAAGTCTGAGATGAATGCATAAATGGACCCAAGGTCGTTTCGATAAGCATAAATGGAACCAAGGTCGTTTTGATAAGCATAAATGGACCCGAGGTCGATTTGTTAAACATGAATGGACCAAAGGTCGTTTTGATGAACATGAATGGACCAAAGGTTGTTTCGATACGAATGTATGGGCCAAAGGCCGTTCTGACATGAATGTATGGGCCAAAGGCCATTCTGACATGAATGTATGGGCCAAAGGCCGTTCTGACATGAATGAGTGGGCCAAAGGCCATTTTGAAATGAATGAGTGGGCCAAAGGCCGTTTTGAATGAATGAGTGGGCCAAAGGCCGTTTTGAAATCCATGATTGGGCCAAAGGCCGTTTTGACATAATCGAGTGGGCCGAAGGCCGTTTCGTCATGAATGTAAATCTGAATGGGCCAAAGGCCAGTATGTACGGAACTATAGTTACTTGATTTAAACTACCCTTATATGTGTCAACTACAGATATGAATTGGGCCCAAGGCCGTTTGGAAAATGTCGTTCTACGTCTTGTTGCATAAATTCTGTAATTGATATTATTCACTGGGCTATCGCTCACGCTCATTCATGTATTTGTAGGTGAGCCAAGAGAAGTCCAAACCCAGCCCCAGTGAAGTCTGCCAGAAATAACATGAGTTTTGGAGAGTCAGCTTTGTGTCTCACGTGCGAGACCCATCCTTGCCATTTTGTTATGTAATTATATTTTGTATTATCGGCAAGAACCTTGTGCACATTTGTATATAGTCTGTTATGGGTTGACTCAGTTAGATGATCCTGGTTGTAAAGAAGTTTATGCTACTATACTTTTGGCGTGGGTTATTAACGTCTATGAGTATGTTTTGTTTGATGTGCATAAGCACGACTCTATGGACAAGTTTCAAATTTTTTGCTTCCGTTTGGCCCCTTTACTCTGTCGAGTTATATCTGTTTTGGTCTGAGGCTGTAGGTAATCACAGGATTACTGGCCGGTTATGTCCTTAACCCATAGGGGCAGGTTCGGGTCATGACAGCGCACTACAACTCAACAACGGAAAACAAAAGGTAAACAACCTAAACACATCGAGTAACACTCGAAACGACTCAAAACAAGAATCGAGACAAAACAAAAAGACACGACACTCAGACGTGCACAGGGAGCCTGTTTCTCTGGGCATGTTTCCCACCCTTCCTTATTTGTGATTCTCACATCACTCGGCCCTCAAGCTCTGTTTTTTTTTTTTTTCCTGAAAAAGCCCTTTACTCACTTTTCCTTTCAGCCACATCTCTCTATTCTTCAATCTCTCATTTTTTATCCCTCCTCTCGGTAGTTGATGGATAAACAAGAAGTTGCGAGCTCTTGCCCCTAGCATTCTGCTAGATTCTCTTTCTTCTGCTCACAACAGTGAACTTCCCCCACAGAGGGGTTGTGATGCGGCTGGATGTACAGCAGATCTGCAATTGACATTGGTTGATGATGATCTACTGGGGAGTTTGGACGTGATTAGATCTGTCCAGGTGAGGGAGTGGAATATCTTGCCCCATTCCAGTTCGTGCTTCTTACTTAGCTTGATACCTCATTGCTTGGAGGATGAGAGAACTTTCGGCATTTTGCTATTAGTTTCTGTTGTGCCTTTTTTGGCAGATACGGTGCCTTTTCTGGCAAGTATGTTGACAATGGGAAAAAGACAGAACAACTGACTTAACTGTGCCCCTAGTTCATTATTTTGACCATTTTTTGTTTTTGACGTTCTGCTAAAACAATTTTGACCAACATGAGAGTTAGATTAACATGCTTGTTTGATTTTCTGATTTAAAATCATGCAAGGTAGGTTATGAGCACTGAAAATTTTCCTTTTTTTGGGTCCAAGAAATGGTCCAGTTTTGGAAAAATGGAATAATTTTTGAGAGAATTAGTCAACTTCATTAAAAATTCTCAAAAACTATTTTTGCAAATGGCCACTGCTCGACCAACACGGAACTTACTCTTGAGGTGCACAACCTCAGACCCAAAAAAAATGGAAAATTGCCCCTTGCCCGGATGGCACTGCCCGGCAACGGAAAGTTGCCCCTTATTTGAATAGCACCGCAGCGCGCTGTATGGCAACGGAAAGTTGCCCCTTGTCTGAATAGCGCCGCAGCACGTGGCAACCAGTCCTCACAGTGACAATTAGAACCAAATTCTCGGATACAGAGAAGACAAAGATGACCAGAACCATCACATGGACATAGTCGAATTTGAAGTGTTTTACGGCTGGACTTCAGAATGAAGTTGCCTACGTATTCCAAAGATGGGAATCAAGCCTTACGTAGTTCGGGTTAAGGTACACTTGGGTATTAACCTCTCCTTTTGCGCTCTAACTTTTGCCAAGGCTGCCCTTCCGAGTTTTCAACCTTGCGAGCTATGTTTTTCTTTTCTTTTCAATTCTTTTCATTTCTTTTCATGTTTTTTTTCATCTTTTCTTTTTCATTCTTTGTATTTTTTCTTTTCTCTTTTCTTTTTTTCTTGCTCTAACTTTTGCCTGGGTCGCCCTTCCGGGTTTTCGGCCCAGCGAGCCTCTCAAGGGTAAAAGTGTAGCTTTGTCCATGTCAAATGGTTTTGAGATCCTGAAGTCATCTGAATCCAGGAGAATGGCTGATGTTCACTGATGATGTAGGAGTCCATCCAATGGGGGCTGAATTTGCCCCTAGTGTTGTGGATAGGAACTCAGTTGTCCTTCAGCACAAACTTTCTTCTTTCCTCCCTTCTGGGATTTGGCATTCTTGCCAGTCTTCATTGATTTGTAGAATGATCCATCTTCGGCTCTTCGAGCACGTTTGATATTTTTTGCCCCTAGTTCGAGGGGTGCTTTTGATCTAGCTTTGTAAGCTTCTTTTGACGACGTCTGACCTTCTTGATCTGACTTTCTTGCCTCTTGTTCGAGGGCTACTTCAAATCTGGCCACACAGGCCTCACGTTGTGGTTGACCGTTGAACGTTCTGAATCTAAGTTCAAGGTCTGAAAGCCAAGGGTCGAGTCTCGAGGCTGAGAGCGATCCTAGGCTACACAATCTCAAGAGCAATTCCACATAGGTCTTCGCAAGATCGCGCAAAACATTTTTGAAACCTTTTAAGAAAGCGACTAATCGCTCGCGCTGAAGACAGTGTAGAACCAATCTGGATCAAGCCAGGATCCTTCTCAGTACTCACATTATCAAGCATGATCTCATTCATTAAGGGCTTAGCACGCCTCTCTTTCTCTCAGTTGATCAAATTTTGCAAAACCCGAGGAATTCCTCCCTCTTTGTTTTCACCACAGTGTTCAAAAAGTTTTGAAAAACTTAGGTCAATGTAATGATTTCAAAGCACAGAAAAGACACAGTTTTTAGTCAAATACTGCCATCTCATTCAGAACTTCTGGCACAACTAGCACAAGGCAGAAGCAAACACAAGAGTGTGAAAAGCACTGCTATTTCATTCAAATCTGTTGGCATTACTGGCTCCAAGGCAGAAACAGACTCAAAAGAAAACGAAAAAACAAACACAAAACAAGCAAGTGATGTCCGAGGTAACACCCCCGAAATCACCCGACTCCAACAAAACAGGATTGACTCGATACAACAAGATAGACCCAACTAGCTTAGTAAGAAAAGACTGACTCTGTACAACGGGATAGACTATAAACGACATAACAGAACTGACTCAATACCCAAGTCAGAAAGTACAAAAACCAGCATTCACAAATGCTCAAAACAGTGCGTGCCATACGCCGCATCTGGAGTAAACTGAGTGCCGCCCGCAGGTGGTTCATCTCCTGATCACATCACATTATCCCCCACAAGTTCACTGATCAAGTGCCGATAGACTTTGCAGGACTTGGTGCGACGATGACCCTGTTGTTAAACAGATCTTGTACATCGTGGCGAAGACGAAAGCAACTATCAGTGTCATGACCAGTTTGTTGATGGTAGGCGCAGTACTTAGTCTGGTCATGCTTTGGAGGGATAGGATCGGGTAAAGGCCGCTGTTCCAATGGTTTCAGATGTCCTTTCCTGAGTAAGACCTCTAGAACCTTTGACAAAGGCATATAAAGTGGGGTAAAAAGCCTCTTGACTCGAGGTGGATATTTGGTTTTTTGTGAGCTACTCTCGGACGCACCGGTGAATGGGGTAGCTATTTTTGATGTGGTGGTGGTGACCATGCCCATTTCAAAAGATCTTGTAGCTGCATCACCACTGGTGGTCACTTTCAAACTGCGGGAAAATGCCCTCCTGGGTTGCTCCTTCTCCTAGTCAATAAGGCCTTGCTTCATAGCGTCCTCGATTTGTACCCCAATCTCATGGAGATCTGCAAAGGTGGGTAGGGGGAGGACGATCATCTTCTGCATGAGCTTGGGTTGGAGGTTGCGTACAACCATCCGAATCTGATCTTTGTCGACAGGCCTGACGGTCATCATCGAGGCCTTGGCCCTCCACCGGGTTACAAAATTGGAGAAACTCTCCTTCGGCTCTTACCTAGTGGCCTCAAGATCACGGGTTGTAATCTCAATCTGCATGTTATAGGAGTATTGAGCTATGAAGGCCTCAGCCATCTCCTCCCAATTCCTCTTGACATCATCTTCCAATTTTGCATACCAGATGGCCGCTACACCCGACAGGGTCTGGCCGAACAAAGAAAGCTTCTGTAATCTGGTGAGGCCCATCGGCCTTAGTGTGTCCGAAAACAGCCGCAAATGCACCATGGGATCCCCAGATCCGTCAAAGCGGTCAATATGTGGCATCTTAAACCGGTCTGGTAGTGTCACGGCCGAGTCGGTGTACCTGTCCTCAATATCTGGGATGGACTTCACACCTTGAGATTTCTTGAACATCTTTTCAAGCTTGCTCACTTTCAACGCTGTAGGGTCCACCTCGAACTCAAAGGGAGAATCCGGTAGGTTGGTAGGTGTTTTGGATAGCTAGGGTAGGATCGGGGGCGGAGCCGGCCCGATTGGAATGTCCGTATCTCCCTGGACATTTGGTGTCTCCCCGGGTATTGGAACTCCTGGTAGAGGAGGAACTTGGTGTGAAACAGATGCTCCGTTTTGCTGCTGTAACCTGGCGATCAACTCTGCCTGTTGGGCCATGACCTCGGCCTGTTGTTTGGCAAATTCTGCTTGACGGACAGCGTCTTGCTGCATGGTTCTCATACTTTCTTGGAGTTGACGCATCATCTCCTCCATTCCTGCCATACTGCTCTGATCGAACTGATCTATCGGTATATCTGTCTCTGTGGTAAAAGCAGATATCTCAACCCAACTGCACACAGGTGAGATGGATAATGACTGCTGATCCAAAGACTGTTGAACTGATGATCTGTGCCTGACTGGCCTTTTTACCCTGCCTCTGGCGAAGGAACACTGATTTCCCCTTGAACTGAATCTCTGACCTGACAAAGTCTATCAGCACAAGTCCAATGTACCGGGGGATACTGGAGCCTTCTGAAGCTATAGTTCCAGGACTACCCTAGCAAAAGAGAAAACAAGCAACATCTCAGCCCGATTTCACCAGAACAGATATGAGCATTGCTGAATGACTGTGCTCTCTACTGAATTCGGCCCAAAATTCGGTCTATAAACTGATACCCTTAGGTAAAACTAATTCTTCACATACTGATGCCCGCAGGCCTGATACCCAGACTTGCAAACTGATATGTGCATTCCCTGTAGAGACACACTCTAAAAGCACATAGCAAGCAAGTGAGAGCCAAAACACCCCTATGGTAGGGTAGGGTTTCCCTGTCCTATTTTGTCAGGAGCTAGGGTTTCACTACGCACACAGCGGTTTCAAACAACCTATAATTGGGTAAGCAACCTGTCCTAGCTTGGAATGGTCACTATGGATTCCGCATATGCACTAGGTCGAATGGTCAAAAAGGGTGCCCCAGTAACAACCGGGGTTTGTGTTCCTATCGTGGCAGAGCCCGTAACCGATCAGCCTTATGGCACGTTTCTCAAAGCGGGCCTCTGGTAAACCGTTCAGGAATAGCAAATGGCAAACACGGTATCCTAGGTGCACCAATGCAAATGCAATGCAAAGAGACACATGAGTGTAATCAAAACAAGATATCATGAGTTCGAGTCAAGTTCTCTAAATCCCCAGCAGAGTCGCCAGAAACTGTAGACACGCCCGAACGTCCTGGGAGGGAATCCCGTTTTGTTCATTGGGCTCACTACAGTTCGGACTCAAATGTCACGGTTCTTAATCTGATCTCGCAAAGTGCAATGCAAGATTGATAAATCACCAAAGAGTCCAAATCCGGCAAATCGTTTTGGAAAACTAATTTTTTAGAAAGAAGTGTCAAACATGGACTGCTTTGCCAGATACAGAGTCGCCACCTAAATATTTTATTTTGGGGAAATTTAGGAAACCCTGACGCGTGCCTAAGGCCACGTGTCCGTCATCACCAAAGTTGCCTCGGCTCGGGAACTTGGGTACGATTGGGGAAGGTCACTTCGTGAGCACCCCCGCTCGCCCGATCAAAGATCGGCCTCTACTAACCATGATATCGAGTTTTGAAAACATTATGTGCTCTTATTCCAGTCTATTAGCCTAGGATTACTATGTGATGCGCACAGCATACAAGTATAGACTGGATTGCCTAAGTTGGAACAAAGCATCGCATGTCCGTTTATTTTGAAAATGGATTGAAGTTTGCTACTCGCAAGTAGGCTAAAACACGGGTTTCGACGAATTATTCTAATTCAAGCAACCCAACCTTTACCCACAGGCAAGCAGGCAGTTTTATCACATAAGCACATAGCCTCATGGTAAGCATGCTATCATGGCAATCACTCACACACATGCAAGGATGCTAAAGCATAAACACTTACCGAGTACTCCGAGCCAAAGAAAGAAGCTAATTAGAAATCATGCATGAATCCTAACTATGCTAAGAATGCCTAATGCAACACATGCAAAAATGCGACTACAATAGGCTTGGCTATTCTAAGATGGCATATGAGATGCAACAAGCGATACATGTATTCAACTTGGAATTGAAATACAATGTAGTTAGCATGATGCGCCGAGCCCGATGCATGCAATACAGATGAATGAATGCAAACATGCGAACATATAGATGCTAAATTGAGACATGCCCTAAAACTAACCATCATAAGTTGGTAAATAAAAGGGAGAAAGACGTGGGGTTGGAAGACATGCATCACATACACGCACACTTATTACAACATTGCCCTCCTTGGAGGGTCCGAATGAATAGTACATAATAAACTAGCTAATCTAAGCTAATTAAACTAATTATTACACAACATTAATTAATTAACGAATTAACTAAGGGTGTGTTTGGTAACGTTTACGTTTTCAGTTTATATTTATAAAAATTTTATAAACTGGTTTTTGTTTATTTTTTGAAAAACATAAGCTACAAACGTGTTTGGTAATTGATAAAATGTTTAAAAAAGTTTAAAACTATAAAAAATAGTGAGAAATGACAAGTGGTGGCAAGTGGCGGCGGAAGACGGTGGTGGAAAGTGGTGACGGTGGGTGATGGGTGGGTGGTGGTGGTGACGGTGGGTGGTGGTGGTGGGTGGTGGCGGGTGGGTGGTGGTAGTGGGTGGGTGGGTGACAGTGGCGGGTAGTGGGTGATAGCGAGTGGGTGGTGGTGGTGGCGGCGGCGGCGGCGGCGGCGGGTAATGGGTGGTGGTAGTAGCTGGGTGGCGGATGGCGGGTGATAGTAGGTGGGTGGTGGTGGCGGGTGGTGGCGGTGGGTGGGTGGGTGACGGTGGCGGGTGGTGGGTGGTAGCGAGTGGGTGGTGGTAGTGGTGGTGGTGGTGGTGGTGGTGGCGGGTGGTGGGTGGTGGGGGTAGGTGGGTGGCGGATGGCGGGTGGTGGTGGGTAGTGACGGGTAGGTAGTGATGATGGGTGGATGGGTGACGGTGGCGGGTGGTGGGTGGTAGCGAGTGTGTGGTGGTGGTGGTGGCGGCGGGTGGTGGTGGCAGGTGGGTGGCAGATAGCGGGTGTTGGTGGGTGGTGGCGGGTGGGTTGTGGATGGTGATGGTGGGTAGGTGGATGACGGTGGCGGGTGGTAGCGAGTGGGTGGTGGTGTCGGGTGGTGGATGGTGGTGGCAGGTAGGTCGCGGATGGCAGGTGGTCGCAGGTGGTGGTGGTGGTGGTGGTGGGTAGGTGACGATGGCGGGTGGGTAGGTGACGATGGCGGGTGGTAGGTGGTAGCGAATGGGTGGTGGTGGTGGGTGGTGGGTGGTGGTGGCGGCAGCAAGTGGGTGGTGGGTGGGTGGTGGTGGCAGGTGAGTGGCGGCTGGGTGGTGGGTAATGGTGGTGGTGGTGGTGACGGGTTGGTGGCAGGTGGCTGGTGGTGATGGGTGGCTGGTGGTGGCAGGTAGTGGATGGTGGTGGCAGGTGGGTGGTGAGTGGTGGTGGCAAGTAGGTGGCGGGTGGTAGTGGCGGGCGGTGGATGGTAGTGGCGGGTGGTGGGTGGTGGCGGGTGGATGGCAGGTAGGTGGTAGGTGGTGGTGGTGGTGGTGGTGGTGGCGGCGAGTGGGTGGCAGGTGGCTGGTGGTGGCGGGTGGTGGGTGGTAGTGGCAGATGGGTGGTGAGTGGTGGTGGTGGGGAGTGGGTGGTGGGTGGTAGTGGTGGCAGAAGACGGTGGTGGAAAATGGTGGCGAGTGGTGGCTAGTGTTGAGTGGTAAAAAAAAAAAAAAAACTCAAAACTCAAAATGGAAATACATTTTTTGTGTTTTCATTTTTTGGCCAAATTTATAAACTGAAACCACTGATTTATAAATCAAAAATTTTACCAAACAAGTTTTTATTTGAGTTTTTAAAATTTTTGTAAATATAAACAGAAAACTGAAAACATAAGTGTTACCAAACGGCACCTAAGTAAGTAAGGAAACTAGTGTGCAAATTAAACAAAATGGACTGCCTCAGCTCTGTTCCGAATGATAGGGATGCATGCATGCTCAAGTCGCCTTGTCGGGAAATCTATCGCGATGCCCCGATTTGCCTCTGTTTGCAACTGGTCCCAGAACACTGTACAAAGCTCCAGAAGGCTGCTGACCAGTTTTTACTGTTAGTTTCCGGTTTGTTGCAACAGAGAGCAAGAAAGGGGCATGGCAAAGTATTTTCAACATATGTGTGCATGACCACTCTCCCCATCATTGCACAAGCTCCACGGAGTGTAGTCCTCGATCCTTGTGCCACCAATCACGCATCTCGATGCATGATGGCCGAGGAGTCAGGTTGCACGACTCGATGTAAAATGAATGCACATATAAACACAACAAGGCCTAAACTCTATCATGGGTAATCCGGAGTGTCGGCGATCGAGAATCGAGGCACGTTTCGTCACTTGGAGTACGAAATGTCTCTCGTTTCCTATGTTTGGACTAAACCCTATTTCAAACACAATGCAATATACATGGCATACACAATACGACTAGCATGCAACCCTAAACGTAATGCAACCTAATCATGCTAGCATGCGAGGGATGATATGCAAACATGAAACTAGCATACACAATGCTATGAACTAAGAATGGTATACTCAATGCACATGAACTATATGGCATACGCAATGCACATACGAAGATGGACATGCACGAAGACATGAACAAGGCATACACAATGCGACGCTCAAGCATGCGACAACATGGATATGGCATATATAATGCAAGATGGACTTAAACTAAAATGAATGGGCCTTAGCCACACTCAAATCAGTGGCCATACATGATGAAAATGAAGCAACAACACATATGCAATCATGCACAAATGCAATGGACCAAACCTAAGGCACAAAGTGCAACTCCACCAAAGCATGTAAGCATGAAATATGGCATACAATCACATATTTTCCAGCTTTGAAATGACATGCAAGATGGTCCCGAATCATGCAAACACCTCACACAATGCATGCTAGATGGCCCAAATACCGAAACTAGTGAAGTGGATTACACTATAGGCATGCAAAGCAATACTCAAATGGCCAAACCAGCCCCAAACAGTCCCTATGCAAGCCAAAACAGTAGCAAATATAGACTAAAATGATGGCTCGCAAAGCATGGAAATGAAGCTCATGCAATGGTCCAAAAATGAGGTGTTCATGCATAACTCTCAAACACATTTAAAGAGTGGAAAACATAGGAATATGACATACATATAAGCTTTGAAATATGATTCACAATGATGCCAAAACATGGAAACACCTCAAAATACGCATGCAATAGGCTTCAAAACTCAAAACTAGGCAAGGGTATTGAACTACAACCATGCATAGAAAACATCATTCGACCATGAGGCCCAAAAACAGAGCTAAGGCAGTCCAAAACATGCACAAAATCAGCTTAAGGCATGGCCAAAAAGTGCTAGAATCAAAGGCCAAAATAGCATGCAATGTAAGCTAGTAAAGAGGATTTGCACTACAAGCATGTGAGGCAATCAAGAGGCCACTAAACCAGAAAAATTCAGAGGTATGACATGCCAAATAAAGCCCAAAAACCCACTAAAACATGGTTAATGCATGCAAGAATGAGATGCTCCTTTGATGTGCTGTGAAGAGGGTTATTCTACACATGCAAGATGGACATCCAATATGGCAAAACAAGCCATGGAAAGAGCCTATGAAGGTCCTAAAACTCCTCAAAAATGGCAAGAAACATGGCTTGGAATCATGCAAATAAGGGCTCCTTTGTAAGGCCAAAAATGCTAGAAAACAAAACAAGGAGAGAGAGGGTCACCCCTCTCTGATTTTGGCACTCAAAACAGCATGCTAGCCACTGAAAATCCACTAGATTTCAGTGGCTAAAAGTCCAAACAAAGGCCAACACAAATGCTCTAAGGCATGGCTCAAAACAAGGTAAAATGAAGCATGCAAGGGGGTAGATGACCCCCAACATAAAAATGATCTTAAACAAACATCACAAGGGCCTCAAAACAAGACTTTTTTTAGTTGACAACAAAGCTCAAAAATGCATGCAAATAAGGCTAAGAGATGGATCAAAATAAAGCTCAAAAGAGGGAAAAAGTATTACCCTTGTAGCTCAGTAAAACCAGCAGCCTTCTGGACCAAAAACTCAACCTTTGAGACCTCTCAAGACCCTCCAAGAACTCTGTAACAATGGTGGAGGTGCTAGGCTATGAGGTGGTGTGCAAAGGTGCAAGAACAATACCCTTCTAAGCCTAAAATGTAGAGACAAAGAGGGAGATATATGCTATGCCTTAGGCAAACTTCTGAACCATGGCAAAGGAGGGGGAGGCCTTCCTTTATAGCCAAAAGAGACCAAAGCTTCTCAAAGAAGCTAAAAAACAAGGGCAAAGATCCTTCATACACGTATATGGAGGATGCAGTCTGTGCCTCCCAGCTGGCACAGCTGGCAACAACTCACAGAGACAAAACTGGGGGAGGTAGGCCGACCAGTTCAGGTGGTCGGCCAACCAGAAAAGGTGGTTGGCCAGCCAGGTCAACAGGGTCAACACAAAGAAAGGTGGTTGGCCAGGCCATTTAGTGGTCTCCCAATTGAATGCAAGCTAGTGGTATGGTGGGAGACCAGTAAATGTGGCTCAAAGACCAAGGAGACCAGCTTCCTGTCAAGAAAACCGGCCGGCGAAGAGAAAGGTGGTCTCCAAGAGAAAAGGTGGTCTCCCACCATTGTACCACCTTCCAAACAATGAAAATAGGGTCTATGCCAAAAATGAACCAAGATGGATGTAAAAGGAGGGTTCGGGGGCCAAAACGCGGAGCCGGGTGCCCTGAAAACTGACTGTTAAGCATCGAAAGTGGTGTGCGACCACGAAGGTGGTCTCCTGGGCCACAGTGTCCCTCTAGAGAGAGGAAACAAGGTGTGTGCCAAAAACCGGAGCAAACGGAGAAAGTTAAGCGGTCCCGAATCGAGACGTACGGCCGACGGCTCCGAAAACTAGAAACTGGTCTCCAAACGGGAACAGTGGTCTACGACCACGAAAAGTAGCCTACGAACACTGAGAGATGGTCTACGAGACCTCTCCCTCCCTTTGGGAAGAGAAAACAAAACCTGGTTTGCAAACCAAGGCAAAGCACAAAAGAGTCCCGAAGTCCAGAAGCAAGGCTCTCAGCCGAGACTCCGTAACCTCAGAACGAGCACAACATGCACAATCACCGAGCGCTCAATCGATGACGCCTAAGTCTTAAGGTCGGTCAAAAATGGGGTGTCTACAGTCGTCTTTTTCTTTTCTTTTGAGTCAGTTGTAACTGAGGAATTGGACGAGCTGGAAGTTGTGAATGAGAATGTACCACTACTATTTCTGAGTACTTTTCTGTGCCACTTGTGTATTGCGTGGATCATGACTTTCAAAATGTTGATGAAAATGACGAGGAAGGAATTTCTTTGGTTTTAAAACATTTGATTGATCGAGAGGATGAGAGGTTTGTAAAACCTTTGGTTGATGAAATCATTTCAATTAATGTGGGTATTGAGAAGGATCCGCGTCTGGTCCAGATCGGGTCCACGTTGTCTTCGGAAGAACGTAAGTGCTTAGTCACTTTATTAAAAGATTTCAAAGATGTTTTCGCATGGTCCTACGAAGATATGCCTGGAATCGATCTGGAGATTGTACAACACCGGATACCTCTTGACCCTGAGGCCCGACCCGTCAAGCAGAAGCTTCGGAGAATACGCCCGGATTGGGCTTTGAAAATTAAGGAAGAGGTCACCAAGCAGATAGATGCAGGGTTCTTGCTAGTATCTGAGTATCCTACTTGGTTGGCCAACATTGTTCTGGTGCTGAAGAAAGATGGCAGAATTCGGGTGTGTGTGGATTTCAGAGATCTGAATAAAGCTAGTCCGAAGGACAACTTTCCTCTACTGTATATCAATGAATTAGTGGACTTTGCCGCAGGCCATGCGTTTCTCTCCTTTATGGATGGATTTTTCGAGTACAACCAGATCTTGATGGCACCCGAGGATAGGGAGAAGCCTGCCTTCACCACGCCGTAGGGAACCTACTGCTACAGGGTGATGCCGTTCAGTCTGAAAAATGCTGGGGCTACTTATCAACGGGCTGCAACTACGATCTTGCATGATATGATCCACAAAGAGGTTGAGGTGTATGTGGACGACATGATTGTCAATTCCAAGGAAAGAGAAGGCCACTATACCGCCTTGAAGAAATTTTTCCAACGGATCAGAGAATATCAGTTGCGACTGAATCCACAAAATGCACTTTTGGTGTCACAACAGGGAAAATGTTGGGGTTCTTGATTACAAAAAGGGGCATCGAAGTTGATCTTTCCAAAATCAAGGCCATACTAGAAATGCCACCACCAATGACTAAAAAGGAAGTGCGAGGCTTTCTAGGAAAAGTGCAATTCATAAGATGGTTTATTGCCAAATTAACCTTGACTTGTGAATCACTATTTGGTCTCCTGAAGAAAGGAAAGAAATTCCAATGGGATGACCGATGGCAGGTTGCTTTTGAGCAGATCAAGCAGTATCTACAGAACCCACCCGTGTTGTCACTGCCAGAGTTGGGGAAGCCATTGATTTTGTACCTGTCAGTCACCGACACGACAATGGGCTGCATGCTTGCACAGGAATCTGAGGATAGAGTAGAGAAGGCCATCTATTACCTGTACAAGAAGATGCTGGAATATGAAACCCGATACACTCTAATCGAAAAGGTTTGTTTGGCCTTGGTATGGGCTACCAGGAAGTTGAGGCACTACCTGTTAGCTCACTCCATAATTCTGGTTTCGAGATTAGATCCCATCAAATATCTCTTCGAGAAACTAGCGCTTAAGGGTAGGCTAGCCCGTTGGTTGCTTTTTCTCTTTGAATTTGATCTAAAGTACATGACTCGCAAGTTTGTGAAGGGGAGAGAGGTAGCGGAGTTCCTAGCTGATCACCCAGTGCAGGGCGACAAAGCAGTAGAGTATCTATTCCCAGATGAGGCCATTTTGCAGGTTAAAGAAGAGATTTGGACTATGTACTTGGACGGAGCGTCTAACCAGTACGGTTATGGGATAGGGGTGTTGCTAATAGCACCCGACAATTCCCACATACCTTTAGCTTTCAAACTCTGGTTCAATGTATCAAACAATGAAGCAGAATACGAGGTATGTATCGCTGGCTTAGAAGCCGCCCTGGAACGAGGGGCAAAACGGTTGGACGTCATTGGAGACTTGAACCTGGTTGTGTCTCAAGCAAAAGGAGACTGGAAGGTTAAGGAAAAAAGGATGAAAATCTATCACCAAACCTTGGATGTTCTGATTCCCAAGTTTGAGAAGCTAACCTTCACTCATCTGTTAAGAGAGAGCAACAGGTTCGCAGACGCTTTATCAACTCTATCTTCCATGATAGACATCCCTTTGGGAGTCTGGATGCGTCTAATCATTATCAAACAGAGGTATGTGTCGGCCTACCAATTGATTGCCGCGATAAATGAAGTACAAGATCAGAACCCCTGGTATCATGACATCTGGAACTTCTTGGAAGAGGAGGTTTACCCATTAGGGGCAAATGCCAAAGATAAAAGGGCAATACGGCGAATGGCTGCTCAGTTTATCATCTGTGGGGGTAAATTGTACAAACGAGGCCATCTGGGAATGCACAAGCTATGTGTTGATGCAGAATAGTCAAAATGCCTAATAGAGGCCATCCACGGAGGAGAGTGCAGATCGCACATAAGCGGAGTGATGTTAGCTCGGAAGATTCTCAGGCAGGGTTACTACTGGTCAACCATGGAGGAGGATTGTATAGGTTTTGTTTGGTGATGCCATAAATGTCAAATCCATACAAACCACATGAATATCCCGCCGTCAAAGCTGTACAACATGACTTCGCCATGGCCTTTTTCAGTCTAGGAAATTGATGTTATTGGGGTAGTTACTACGAAGGGGTCAAATGGGCATGAGTATATCCTGGTGGCAATAGACTACTTTACAAAGTGGGTCAAGGCCCAATCCTACGCAGTGTTGAAAGCATCACACGTAGCCAAGTTCATCAGGAATAACATCATCTGTTGTTATGGGGTCCCGAATGAGATCATCTAGGACAATGGTTCCCACTTTAAGAAAGAAGTGATCGACTTGCTAGAGAAATACAACATGACTTTTCATAAGTCATCCACTTATCGGCCACAAACCAACGGAGCTGTTGAGGCTGCCAGCAAGAACATCAAACACATTCTATAGAAGATGGTGGAAACCTATAGGGACTGGCCAGACAAGCTGCCATTTGCTTTCTGGGGCTATAGGACATCAATCCGAACATCTGCTGGGGCAATTCCATATTCTCTGGTTTATGGGATGGAAGTTGTTCTGCCGATTGAAGTTGAAGTTCTGTCGTTGCGGTTTATGGCTAAGTACCAGATAGTAGAAGTGGATTGGCAATAGAGCAGGTTTGAGGAACTAATGCTGTTCAATGAGAGGAGGCTGAAAACACTATACCACGTCCAAAGTTATCAACGCAGAATTTCCAGGGCTTTCAAGAAGAAAGTTAAGTCCATGAATCTTAAAGAAGGGGATTTGGTGCTCAAAGACAACCGAGCTCCTATCCATAACCCTAGGGGCAAGTTCAGACCTAATTGGACTGGTCCTTACATCATCAAGTCTATTTGGTCGAGTGGAGCTGTTATTCTTATGGACCTAGATGGCCTTGAATTCTCTCAACCAATCAACGTGGACAAGTTGAAGAAATACTACCCTTGAGTGGCTCGCTAGGCCGAAAACTCGAAAGGGCAACCTAGGCAAAAGTTAGAGCACGAAAATTAGAAAAAATAAAAACTGAGCTCACAAGGTTAAAAACCCAGAAAGGGCAGCCTTGGCAAAAGTTAGAGCGCAAAAGAAGAGTGTTAATACCCGAGTGAACCCAAACCGAACTACTTAAGGCTTGATTCCCATCTTCGGGATACGTAGGCAACTTCATCCTGAAGTCTAGCCATAAACACTTCCAGATCAACTGTATCCATGAGTTTGTTTTGGTCATCTTTGTCTTATCTGCATCTAAGAGTTCGGTTGCGATCTTCACTATGAGAGCTGGTTACAATGCAGTGTTCTTCAGACAAGGGGCAACTTTCCAGTTATTGGATTCGGGGTTGTACATTTCAAGGATAGATTCCGGGTGTGTCTAGTTGTAATCCTTATCAAAAATGGTTTTGAAAAGTTTTAATAAAAGTTAATTTTGTTCAAATTAATTCTTTTACAACTTAGGCCATTTTTGGACCAAAAGGAAAAATTTTAGTGCCTACAACTCCAATTTTATTGATTTCAATACAGAGTTCTCTACCTCTTGATACAAATCGAAGTTGCTTTTTATTACATTCAAAAGGAAAACTTGAAAGTACAGATCAAAGCAATAAACTTGGGGCACAGATGAGTCAAGTGTTCCTACATCCCCTCCCAGAGCTTGTGGAAGCTTCAGATGCTAAAGTAGGCCCGGTTTGCGCCTCATCTTCAAGCCAAGCTATGCATTCGCCAGAAAGGGCGCAATTAAAATTGGGAGCGGGAGCCAGAAGTTCCCTTGTCTTCCAAGCAGTGGGATATCGAGCTAGTTGAGAACCTCGGATGGGAAATGAAGCAGGGTACTTTACTCCCTCTTCTGGGCAAATCTGGTCGTGCCGGAACTGACGCCTGAACCAGAATGGAAAATAGAAGACACAGTGTGTCAAGCCAATCAACTAAATGCCAGCCTGGCGAGACATGCTGTAGCTTATCTCGGGTAGATCAAATTAGGGGCAGCGCCAAACGATGTCAGAAGCAGACCTGTTGCACATCCAATGGCACCACCATCCTTCATTCGGGAAATCAACTAGCCGTTGGCGAAAGAAATAGCCTCGTGTTGAATATGCAGGGCAGGAGTCCACTACCTTCAACCTGTCCATGAGCCATATCTGGGGAGGGATGAAAAATAAGAGAGATTAAAGAATAGAGAGGTGTATGTAGAGAGAAAAAGTGAGAAAGGGTTTTAGAGAAAAAAAAAAATAGAGCTTGAGGGCCGAGTGATGTGAGAAACACATGTGAGATAGGGAGGGAAACATTACCTGCAAAAGTAGTGGACTTCCTGCAAATTTGGTTGTTTCTCGCTGATGGAAGGCGTCTAAGCCTATTAAAATCTCGGCTAGTGTCAAGCCAATGCAGCTCTTGCCCTCTTTCAAGCCTTGGGCAACTTCGATCAAGCAAACGCTAGACCCTCCAGAGCCAGGGGCAAGCAGGAAATGAGCTAACATGCACAAACAGAGGGTATGCTACAAAAAACTCTGCCAGAGACGATCGTCGCGGTTGCCTGCGTGAGAAAATTGATGAATGAGGTTGGGAATATCCAACTCTCCATTGTGAACCAAAGATCGGGCATCGTGTAAAGTGAGCCCACACATCCTTCCTAAAGCTTGGATGTAGCCAAAATGTGACTGGGGCAAGATTTCATCGTCACGCCGGGATTCCATCAAAGCTTGGAATTCTTCGATTGTAGGGCATATCTCTTGTCCTCTAAAGCTACAAACATGTGTAACCAGGTTCCAACATCTAGCCGCGTCGTGAAGGAATGGAAAACACAGTGGAATACGACTTATAGGGAATAGTGCATTTATCTCGAAACCCTGGAAATTCAGCTTTTCCGAGCCAGCTAAATTTGTAATCTAATCAGAGAGTTTTTCGGTGAAGAATGGCTCCATTTGAAACAAAAACAGAGCTGGAATGAAGAAACTACGAAGTCCCAACTTTTGTAGAAGACAAGGCACTGAGTGGAAAACAGGTGGCAGCAATCTGGAGACTCCCTGCATCACCGGCCGACCGGCCAGTTAAGGTAGCCGACTGGCCACTAAGTGGCCGACAGACCTTTTTTGTGCCCAGTAGAATTCCTTTGGTCTTTCTGTGTGTTGAGAGTGCTAAGAACCTGTGTTTGTTCTGCTCTAGATGCATTCTGCTGTTTTTTTTTTTTGATAGTAGTTTTGTTGAGTCACTCTCAAGTTTGTTTCAATTTGTTTATCGAGTTATTTCACTTTGCTTATCGAGTTGTTGTATTTGTTTATCGAGTTGCTGTTTTGTTTATCGAGTTGCTGCGTTAGTTGTTCTTCGAGTTGTTTTACTCTGTTTGTTATGTGTTGGTTGGTTCATTACCTGATTAAGCGAATGCCAATACACTACACATAGTTCAAAACCTTATTACTCTTGTTTTTATGCTGTGTGGTGCAATGCGATGCTCAGAATATAAAATGCAACACTTTTTTCATCAAAAAGCTGTTTTCATTCCAATCATGGTTTCTTTTTACAAAGAGTACAAGTTTTTAAAGAAAATAAAACTACCTAAGGTTGTACAATGTGCTAACACTACTAGTAAAAAGAAACAAAGCAAAAACACATGAATCAGCGCTGGCTATCTCAAGCTCTAGAGGCCTTTTTCGTCCTCTTTCTCGGTGGAGCAGACTCTGTAGAGCTATCCCCATCCACGCCACTGTCTGAATTCGATGCAGAACCGGAACCTGAGTCGTCATCCTCTGCATCTGAACCTGGCTCAGCCTCATCTCCATTAGCGGAATTTGAGTCAGCATCACCGTCTCCGCTCTCGGATGACTCAGTGCGTTGATCCCCGGCCTCCTTGGTCTCGGCCTCCTTGGTCTCATCATTGTCATCGCGCATGATGGGCTCTCGACGCCTCCCTTGGCCGCGTGCCGGAGCCTTTTTCTCTCTCCCTGCTACTAGAGGGGGCGCTAATGGTCCAGCTTCTATCGCCGTCGGTCCTATCTGTAGAGGTGTGACCTGAAAAGGCAGTTTGAATATGTCAGCCACAGTATGTGTATTAGATGCAAGTATCGTGTGCAGAATGAGTACATGCAGAAGTCAGATATGATGGGTGAATGCAATCTGTCAGATGTGATCTATATATGTAGTGTATCAGTGTAGTGTGTGTAAGTGTTCAATTGAGATGTCAGTTTCAGTATATCAGCAGAAATATGATGACCGAAATGCAAGAAAATTGGAAAATTACCTGAATACCGTGAGAGTTGAGTATCGACTCCCTCCTCAAGATCATGCCCTCGAATGAGGCCAACATCTCGAGTAACCCCTCGACGTATCCTATGGAGGGCTGCAAATGCAAGTTAGAATGATTAATGAATGAATGAATGTCTAAATATATGAGCGAGAATGAAAAGATAAAAGCTGTAGTACATACCGGAGGTGAATCGGGTGTCCTGACATATCGGTGACTAAGCAACGGGGGCTCAATTGAAATTTGATAAGGCTCTCCAGAGTACCGCCAACCTGTTAGCTCGGTCAGAAGTTCTGGCCATCCAACACTTTGCCTAGTAGGAGGTCCATTGGAGCCTATTTTGGGCTGTTGGAAGGAGGTTTGAGCCTAAAAGAGTGCATGCTTTGTGCTGAGCTTCAAGAGCTATATTACTTACCTTGTAGGATTAGTTTTAATCACTTGCTTGGCCATCTTTTTATACTGTTTTGGGCCTAGTTTCCAACTACAAAAAGCTTTGATTTTTGGGCCTTAACATGTTGGTTTGAAGCCATTTTGTGCTAAGGGGTTGTCTACCCTTCTTGTTGCTTATTTGTGTGAGCCTTTGCACCATCTTTTAGCATATTAAAATCAAACTTTTTGGGCCTTTAAACCATTGAAATTCAGAGTTATTTCAGTGGCAAAAAGCATGTTTTGAAGTCCAAAAATGGAGGGGTTAGCCTCCCCTCCTTGTGTTTCACTTCCATGCCTAGTTAGCATCACATGGTAACATGTTTTTGTGGCTTAACTTAGCTTATTTCCAGCATCTGTTTGCCTCTGATTTGGCATGATTTAACTCTGTTTTGAGCTGCTTTGGTCATGTGGGCCTTGTTTTGCATAGTTGTAGTGCAAATGGCTTATTTAGCTTGGCATTTTAGGCCTCTAAACATGTTTTGCTTGGAATGATTGCATGTTGTAGTGTCTTTTAACATGTAATTTCAGTGTATATAGCTCTGTCACATGCTCATTTGTTTCACTCTTTCATTGCTTTTAAGAGTTGTGTCTTGAGTCTTGTTTGCAAGCTAACATGTGAGCATGTTTTTTCTAGCATTTCGTGCCTAAATCTCAGCATGTTTTAGCCATTGTTTTGACTAGTTTTAATTCTATTTTGATTTGGTTTGGCCCTTTGAGGCTTGTATTGTATGGTTGTAGTGCAATCTCTTTCACTAGCTTATTGAGTTAGGCTTTTTAGCATGTATTGCATGAGTTGCTTGCATGATTTAATGTCACTTTGCATCCCATTTCAGCACTGAAATCTCTGCCATCTCCATCTATTCTTCACACTTTCATTTGTTTTGAAATTAGCTTTGAACCCCTTGTTGGGTTGAGTCTGGAATTGAGGCCCTCATGCCTAATGGTTTTAATCCTCTCTTGAGGGTTTCTACTAACCAACAGCATGATGCCTCTTGCATGCTCAAGGCACTTGTGGTTCAAGCCCTCTTTCCAGTAGAGGACAATCACCTTGGACTTAATCGATTAAAGAACTAATCGATAATGTAAAATGTGTAAACAAAATGAACAAAGTATAGGAGGCAAGATAAGCATCTTCATGTTGCATTGCATGTGTTTGGATCAGACGTTAATCCGAATACGAGAGAAATGGGACATCTCATACTCAAAGTGATGAAACGTGCCACTTTTCTTAGTCACCATCACCCTTGATCATGCATGATAGGGTGATGGTTGTTTTGGTCTTGTTTGTGCATTCATTAACCTTGTACAAGCTTGGTTCTCTAGCCATCATGCATTGAAAATGCTTGGTTGATGGCTTGAGAGCCAAGAACTACACTCCTTTGAGCTTGTGAGATGATAAGGAGGGTAGCAGTACATATATTTCTTGAAAATGCCTTGCTTTGCCTTTGTTTACTCTCTGTTGCAGCAAGAAAAGAAGTCCAGAAAAGGGGGTGGCCGACCGGCCACTTGAAGTAGCCGACCGGCTAGTTGGGGTGGCCGACAACCACTTTTTGTAGCCGACCGGCTACCAGTGAATTTTTGCACAAATGTGTTCCTGTGTTAGAGCAGAGGCAATCTGGAAGTTGGTACGATTTTCAGTGATCAAATGAGTGCAAACAGAGGCATCTGATGGCAAGGCAACGACATTTTCGGGTGGAGCAACTGAGCATGCATGCGTCCCTCGGCCTCAAGGCCATTTAATTGCTTTTGTTAGCTTAGAATAAGTTAGCTAATTCATTTATACATGTGTTGTAATTAATTAGCTTAATTCATTTTGTAATATTTTAATTAGCTTGGCATAACTAGTTATTCAGTTGTGTTGTAATAATTAGTTAGCTTAGAATAGTTAATTAGTTTCGTTTTGTAATAATTAGCTTAGCTTAGTGTAGCTTAGCTTATTTATTCAGACCCTCCTTCGCGAGGGCGCAATGTTATAATAAGTGTGAGTGTGTGTTCGCATGTCTTCCAACCCCACGTCTTTCTCCCTTTTATTTAATCGCTTTCGATGGTTAGATTAGGGACACGTTTTAATTAGCATACCTTATGCTTGCATGTTTGCATCATTCATTTATCTTACATGCACCGAGGCTCGACACATCATTCAAACTGCATTGAATTTCATACATTTATTTGAATATGTGTTTCAAAGCATGTTATCAAATTGTGTCATATGCCATATTAGTAGCCGAGCCTATTAATTGCATTATTGCATTAGGCATCTTAACATAGTTAGGATCATGCATATTTCTAGCTTTTGTTTTGGCTTGGTGTACTCAGTAAGCTTTTACGCTTTAACATACTTGCATGAGTGTGAGTGTTGCCCTGATAGCATGCTTGCCATGAGGCTATTTACTTAAATGATTAACTGCATGAATGCTTGTAGATGAAGGCTTGATTGTTTGAATTGGAACAATTCAATGAGTGTGAGTTTTAAGCCCACTTTGCGAAGTGGCAAATAATGTTTTAAGCCCACTATGTTTTGTGGCAAATCCGTGTTTTAGCCCACTTGAGGGTGGCAAATTCAAACCATTTTCAAAACCAAACATGAGTTGAATTCGTTCCAATTCTTGTGATTTTAGTCTATACTTGCTTGTGTGCGTCACATAGTAAAGTTAGCTAATAACCAGAATAAGAACACATGTATTTATAAAACAACATATCATGATAGTAAAGGCCGATCTTTGATCAGGTGAACGGGGGTGCTCATTTCAGGACATTCCCCTCTCGTACCCAAGTTCCCGATTCGAGGTAACTTTGGTGATAACGGACATGTGGCCTTTGGCACGAGTCAGGATTTCCTAAATTTCTCAAAAATAAAATATTTTGGTGGCGACTCTGGAATCTGGCAAAGCAATCCAGTTTTGGCATTATTTAATTCAAAATCGATTTTCCAAAATGATTTACCGGATTGGACTCTTTGGTGATTATCAGTTTCACATTGCACTTGTGAGGCTAGATTCAGAACCGTGACAAGAGTCCGAACTGTAGGACCAATTCAAGCTCTCTGAAAGGGGGCGCGAAAATAGTCGAGCTACACAGGTATACATCTATTATTTATCTAATGAGACAAACCCATTATGGTAATAACCCCGTCCGACGAACCCAAATTATTCAAACCTAGTAAGCTCTGTACCGTCTTGGAAAATTTTTCTTCATCGATTGAGTGATGGCTTGTTCGCTCGAGCAGTCTTTCATGTCATCTAGTGCTTTTGTCTACAGTTTGAACTTCTGAGAGTATGAGTTTTGCGCTTCAGGGAAGGTTATGTCGCTCGAGTGGTCTTGTGTCTCTGACACTTGAGTGCTTGTTTCATCGCTCGAGCAGTTTGTTCGGGATTAGATCTTTAAAAAGTCACTTTTTGGTTAAATCTCCCTCTCTCTCTCTCTCTCTCTCTCCTCTCTTTTTCCTCAATTTTTGAAAGTTCTAAGCTTTCAAGCTTGGATTTCATCTCTTTTTACTTAAAATTGCACCCTAGTTCCATATACAAAAATGTAGAGAGTGATGAGAGTTTCATTTTAATGTGAGCGGATGACGTTTTTATTGAGATTGGATTTTTGAGCTTTCTCCTCTTCTTGCAAGAGATAGGGATTTCTTTGCTCATTGCATAAAAAGCTTGATCTAGTTACGTGATTTCAAAATCATGAAAGGAGGTTTTTGGGTTTGAGCTTTGGAAAGTGAAATTGTATTTTTCTTAGTGGGAAAGGGGGGTTTGATGTATTGGAAGTTAGTTTATGTTGGAAATGGAGACAAATCCTAGTTTTTATTATTAAAGGCTTAATGGATTGGAAAGGGGTAAAGTTGAGTAATAATTATGTTGTGTGCTATGCGGATTGTATTAATGTAATAATTGCTAACAAAAGAAGTTAACCGGGATGTTGGGGTTATTTGATCAACATAAATTGAGTTGGGTTAAGTTAAGTTAAGTTGAGTCGGGTTATGGTTTTGTTATCTATGGATTGGGATTTGTTAAAGGAAGAAAATGGATTTGAATTGGAAAACAACATATTTAATTTTTGGGAAGAAATGAAATCAAAACTCTTTTGTAAAATGACAACAAACGGTGGCCAAACTTTTAGTAGTTTATATGTTATTGTATTTGTTGGGCTTAATGCCTCATGAGAATTGGATTATTGTATTTACACGTATTAAATGCATGTGTTTAGAGTTTTGTCCTTGGTCATTGGTGGAGGATGACATTGTTGTGTTGAATAAAGTATGTGTATGTATTACAGTTATGTTAATTATGCACTTTAGCATGTTGTGATGAGTTAATGATGTTATACGCACTTAGAATAAGAGGTACCATTACCTTCCAGCTAGCGCCTGGAGAATTGGCAATGCTTAAAATGAAAGGTACCATTAGCTTCTAGCTAGCGCCTACAGAAATTGGCCGAGGTGCCATTACCTTATAGCCAGTGTCTAATAAATTGGCAAAGGTACCACTACCTTCCAACTTATGTCTGGTAAATTGGCATTTGTTATGGAAAAGGTGTATCATTGGCTTACTGTGCTTAAGGCAGGTAGAGTATTGTTTCATTTGTCATTTTGTCTCAGTGTATCTGTGTATATCATGTGTGGTAATGGTTGTTGTTAGATGAGGTTGGGTTATCTTATATGATTTTGTGTAGTAGTCATTGCACATAAGCTATTTTCTTTTCATGATCAAATTTATATGTACATACATTGGTGTATTGAATAAGTTGCTGAAGGTGTTTCTTTTTCCTTGGATTTATGGCTAGGAAATGTGGTACGTGTTTAAATATTTGGGTGTATATGATGAGTTGGGGGTGTAAGGAATTGGAGGTAATCGGGTTTTGTGAACATGTTTTCAAAAACTAGTTGTTATTGTGAGTTATTTATGAAATGGGATAAGAGAAGGAAAAGTTCATGTTTAATGTTGTTGAGTAAATTGGATGATTTTGGGAAAAGTATCTATATAAGTATACTTTGATTATAAACTGTCACATTATGTATATAGTATGAAATAAAGCATTCATGATCATAGCTATCTATACATTATTATTGTTTAGGATCATGTTGGGATTCCTACTAGATTTTATGTTCATCCCATGTTGCTAATCATTTTTCAGGTATATGTCGAGAAGTGGCTTAAGATTGGGGATCTTCTTATCTATTGGCCACGGGGCCTTTTAGTTGATTAGTGGAATGCCGTTGTTGTAAAAGGATTGAATCTTTTCTCTTTTATGTAATAGTGTAAGCATACAGGCAATTTATTTAATTGTAATTCATGTTGCATTTCAACATGTATATACAATTGAGGGAACCTTTATGCATTTATAGATATCAATGGATTTTGTTCCGTATTGTATCAATGAAACTAAAATATAATGATGACTTTGGTAATGTTAACTGGGTAATAAAAGGTGGGCGTGACAACTTGGTATTAGAGCTAACCGAGTTTGAAAACTTTGAGCTCGTAGGAAGTGATTTTTACCACAATGGATTTAACTTCGCTTAGTGAGGATGTTTTCATATAGTTAAGATGAGTATTAGGACTATATGTGTGACATTTATGTAAGCATGAGATTAAGTTTCCAGGATAGTGCTTGTTGCCTTGTTGGAAACGCACCTGATCAACGTGGTTTCTAATAAGAATTCCTTGAGAATTCTAGGATGAGTAGCTATCTTTGTGGACTTGATTCGATTATGTATTTAAGTGATTAACTGTTTATAAGTAATAGAATTGTGTGCTTTGGACTAAATGTGTCTTGTGGCTTAGTGATGGTGAGTGTGTGCCTTAGGGAAAGCCATTAGGTTGTGTATTGAGTTTGGTTTTGTTTTTGGGATTTTTTTAAGATGTCTACATGAGGGAATAGAGGACGGAGTGGGAATAGGAGTGCCAGTAAGGGCACATCGGTTCCTTTAGTGCCTGCTCTTGCAGCACCAGTTGTTGGGCAAGGAAGTTGCATGCGAGATCGTGAGAGCGATACAAGATGCTTTAGCTCGCAATGAAGGTGACAACGGGCGTACCCTCAAGCTTACTAAGGAGTTTCTTCGCTCTAATCCACCGGAGTTTTTAGGGGAGAATGATTGGTTAGAACAAATCACCAAGACTCTTGATATGCTCAAAGTCAAGGGTGAGAGGTTGAGGATTTCTTTGGCAAGTTTCCAATTGAAGAGAGATGTTGGTTATTGGTGGAAGTATGCTAAGAACACTATAGATACCACGTGGGTTGCTTTTACGGAGGCCTTTTTGATCAAGTACTTCCCTCTCGCTCGAGAAAGGTTGAGAGAGTAGTTTGTTGAGTTGCGCTAGGATGCTACTCCTTTAGCACAGTTTGAGATATGGTTTACTAGTTTGTCGAGGTTCGCTCCCGAGTTAGTGGTAATGGAGGAGCTCCGTTGTTATGAGTTTGAGAGGTGGTTGCGCGATGATATCCAGGAGAAAGTTGTCAGATCTATGTGAAGGAATTATTATGCTCTAGTTGAGGCGGCGGCCTATGTGGAGGCCATGGTGGTGCGTGTTGGTTGGGTTAGGGAGGAGGTTACTTCAACAACTCTTACTATTTGTAAGCACTCTAGGCTAAGTACGAGGTGAAAGGCAAGCGCGTGCTCAATCCCAAGCTCAGTCTTTGTTTTCGTTAGGGGTTTTGAACTCATCTGTCGGGACATCCAGTGAGGTTTAGGCTTCAGGCTAGTCTTAGAGTATGGGGTCTACGGTTTGCTTTGATTATGGTCAGCTGGGCCACGTTAGACGCATGTGCCCTTTGTGTGTGAATTCTTCAAGTGTTTCAGAACCCAGTCGGACTTAGTCTCATCAGTCTAGTCGGGGGCAGAATCAGTATCATACCCGAGTAGGCCAGGTTTCGAGAGCCTCACAAGGGTCAACTTTCCAGCCGGCACAATAGTATTACCCTTGAGAGGGGCTTTTGTATTTGAGACTGGTGATGTAGTCCTGGAATTTTGTTGTTGAGAGATATGTTGTTGGATGCTGAGGCATTTATGGTTATATGTTTATAGTATACATATGTATGTGTGGTAGTTTATTTATCCTCATGTATTGGGGGCATGCACTGGATTTTGGAACCCTCTTTTATATATGTAATGAGAAGTTATTAATGGAATTGACGACCATAGTGGTGTTATATATCTGTTTATTATTTTATGAGATGATTATGAGATGGCTTGTGAGCCTTATTTTGTTTGAGAGTAATTTGTTGAGAACAGGTAATCCGTGGATTATTGTGACTGATGGTGTAGTATCGTGAGGACCGAGTTATCAGACTTTTATAATGTTGAGTTTAATGGAGTATGAGACCTTAGAATTTTGTGGGATTGGTGATGGTTATGTGAAAGTGTTTCGAGGGAGTGTGAAATTTGTATCTTGGGGTAGTGAGAGTTGTTCTTGTGTGTGTTGTTTTGTGTTTTTGGTTTAGTTAATAACTGAGTTCATTGAGATCCTACCGATCCTAATAAGGATAGTGTTTGTGTGGTGATTTGTTATAAGTTGGTAATTATGTGTGGGTGAAAATGGGTTTGTGGTATTCAAGTGTTGAGTGGTATTATTAGGAATTATGTAGAGTTTATGAGCGTGAGGAGAATTAAATGCTTAGATGCTAGAAGTATTCCTCGAAAGGAAGTACAGTTTGTGTTCTCAGGTAACGAGTGTAACATTGGTGAAGAGTGTCTTATCTGTCCCGGATTGTGTGATAGATGTTGACGTTATCGGTCTTGTGTTTGAGATGTAAGGATGTATTTACCATATAGGTATATGAGTGGTGATTTTCTTGGGAACAATGGTGGTATGGTCTAATCATGAGGAATCCAGTGTGACTCAAGGAATGTAGGGGATAGGCATTGTTGGGTGACGCTAAAGGTTCACCGGTTGTTATGTTGAGCATAAATTGAAAAATGAATTTTTCCTGGAGTATGGCCTCGGATGGCTTTGTCAAACAGAAATGCTATGAATTTAATCTAAATTGTAATAAGGGATTTCACTAAATAGTTCTGTGCAACTTAATTGTGGATAATTATGTGTCCTGATTAACACTTTTGATTTTGAAAAATGTTTACAAAACTTTTGAGTTTTGCTTGAAAAACAAAAAATGTATTCTAGTTGTGGACGATACAAGTTTGAGCACATTTGAGAAATGTTTTCATATAAGAAAATGATTTCAAAGAATTGACAAAAGGAGGAAATTTCATTTAACAAGTTGTGTTGTTAATTCTTGTACCTTATATGATTGGGTTGTATGGTGATTTAGTTTAAATTGCTAATTATGGGTTTAGGTGTTTAGTTTTGAGGAGTGTTTTGGCATTGTTGAGGCTTGTTAGTTGTGTTTCGTTGTAGGTCTTCTTATTCTGTAGGAGTTGTTTAAGAGTTTTGTTGTGAGAGTTTTCCTTAATGTTCAAGTGTTGAGCACTCAGTGGTGTTGTGCATGTTGTTGGTGGTTGAGGCATAGTTAACGTCTTTTGGGTACAGGTGGTTATTGTTGTTGTTCGTGTCTCATTAACCCCAACGGGTTTTGGTGGGTCAAAGATGTAGCGGTCTAGGTTAAGACCCAATCTTTCCTATTCATTTGTTTTGAATTAACACTGGTTGTGGGTTGTCTTTTTACCTTTTTTGATCTCATGGGGCATGGGGAGCTTAGTTTTGAACCTTGGTGTTGGTGAGCAGGTTGTCTAGTTTGGTAGGTCATAGCCACGGTTGAACGGATCGCGCCCGCGATATAATGTAGTCACGCCCACGATGGGTTGTGTAACCAAGAGTGGCTTTCAGGTCAGTGTTTGGAAGGAAAGTGCGTGGCCCGCGAGGCAGACTACGATTTAAAATCGCGCTCGCGATGTTGGAGGTCGCACATGTGATGGGGTAAGTTGCGCCTGTAACTAGGTTTCTCTATAAATATCCACAAAAGGTAAAAAATATCTATTTTTGATGCATATTTCTCTCTCTCTCTCTCTCTCTCTCTGTGTGCTGCTTCACCATTTTTGGACCTTCCAACCATAAAACCTTAGTTTTCATGTTCTTTTACACATTTCTCACCCCTATGGCTTTAAGGTAGAGGAAGTTAAGGGCTTCCTTTAATCTGAAAAGTTAGGGTTTTCGTTGTCGTTGGATTTTGGGCCTAGGTCTTTACTTCATTTTCTTTTGAGGTAGGGGTTTTATTAACGATATACATGTTATTTAACTTTGTTATATGCAATTTCTTTTAGTTATGGGTTTTTGAAAAGCTAGGTTTTGGATTATATATGTAGAGATGCATAAATTTTGAGAAAAGACTATGGTTTTGGGTTATGGATTGAGTTGGTAATCAAATAGCTATTGTTTGGAAAGAAAATGGAATTTGGAAATGTTATGGGATTTTTTTGGTGGAAAGTGGTTTAGTTGAAAAAAATATGTTTTCTTTGAATCAATGGAAAGTATCGAGTAATGTTTACTCTTTTTGAAATAATGGTTTTGTTGGAAAACAATTTGGAACGTTTTGGAAATTGATTATTTCTGTTGCGATTCACACGACTCATTAGGAGTGTGAATGTTGTTTATTGGGAATCATTGAGATTTTGTAAAAATCATGGGATTCCGGATTTGAGATTATGTTGGTTATGTTTTTCTCGTTATCTTTCAATAAATGTTTAGAGATAATTGTTTTGGCTATCGGTGGAGGATAGCATTGTTGTGTGTTAGAAACGGTATATGGATTAACCAAATGACTTGTTTATAAAACATTCATCACATTGTGCATAGCATGGTTTTATGAACTGAGGTTTTGTATTTTGAAAATGTATTACTGTTTTGAAACACATGTATTGTGTTATTGGAAAGGGTAAATGAAATGGTGAAGCTACAAGGGGGTGCGGTAATTAATTTGGCATGTGCATCTATGGTGTAAGACCAGAAACCAATGTAGTAGGTGTCGATTCCATCTGGATAATCCCGGAGAAATGGCATAGCTAGCTTGTATAGCTTTCTATTATGAACACTAGCCCTGGAGATTTATTCATTATATTTACTATTTAGATGTTTTGGAAATCTTACATTGCATTGTTTCAAAGAGAAAATGCATGTTTTATCATGGCATTCCACATACATTCAACTTATGGCATTGTTAAGCATCATACATGTCATTAAGATTACTGCTACTGGGCTTTATGCTCACCCTACATGGAAAACCATTTTCAGGTGGATTGATGTGCCTCCAGCAAGACTATGGCTTGGGAGGATTGTGGAGCGCAAGGCTCGTTAGTTATTGTTTTGTTTTATTTTAAAGCCAAGAGCTTCTTTGTATTGCGTTATGACTCATTTATTGTAACTGAGCAAGGCCTAGAAACTTGTAGCCTTTAAGACATTTTCTTATATTAATTTTAATGTTAATCTTTTATATCATATGTTGTGGCTTCACATGGTAGTGCAAAGTATGTAATTAAAGCATGTAATGAAGTAGGGATCTCTGATGTAGGCAAGTCTCATAAGTAAGAAAAACGGAAGTTTTTCGCATGATTAATAGTATTATAAGGGCTTTGGATGTCTATTTATTTTGGGGCATTACAAAAAGTCATTCGTGATCTCTTCCTTGAGTTCTGTTGTTCGTGTCTTTGGGGCCCGGAGGTATTAAACCGGGATCTAGGAATTTATCCCAAGTACGGATCTAGTTATGAGTTGATAGTTGTGCTTTTGGTTGTGTTTTAGTTAGCAGTCGTTTCGGCCTTATCTCTAATTTCGAGGACGAAATTTCCTAAGGTAGGAAGATTGTAGCGTCCTGAAAATTTTTCTTCATCGCTCGAGCTATAGTTTGTTCGCTAGATCGGTCTGTCGTGTCATCCAGTACTTTTGTCTTCAGTCTGAACTTCTAGGAGTATGAGTTCTGTGCTCAAGCGACGGTTATATCACTCGTGCGGTCTTGTGTCTCTGACGCTTGAGCGCTTGTTTCATCGCTCGAATGGTTTGTTCAGGATCAGCACTTTAAAAGTCACTTTTTGGTCAAATCTCTCTCTCTCTCTCGAGCGACGGTTATGTCACTCGTGCGGTCTTGTGTCTCTGACGCTTAAGCGCTTGTTTCATCGTTCGAGTGGTTTGTTCAGGATCAGCACTCTAAAAAGTCACTTTTTGGTCAAATCTCTCTCTCTCTCTCTCTCTCTCTCTCTCCCCTTCATTTCCGAAAATCCTAAACTTTTAAACTTGGATTTCATCTTCTTTTACTCAAAATCTTACTCTACTTCTGTATACCAAAATGTAAAGGGTGACAAGAGTTTCATTTTAATATGTGTGGATCGCGTTTTTGTCGAAATTGGATTTTCGGGCTTTCTTCTTACTAGAGGTAGGGATTTCTTTACTCCTTTTCAAAACTTTTTTATGGATAGACATATGGTATATTTTTATTGCATAAAAAGCTTGATCTAGTTATGTGATTTCAAAATCATGAAAGGGGGTTTTTGGGTTTGAGCTTTGGAAAGTGAAATTACAATTTTTAGGTTTGATGTATCGGAAGTTAATTTATCTTATTTATGTTGGAAATGGAGAAAAACCCTAGTTTTTATTATTAAAGGCTTAATGGATTGGAAAGGGGTAAAGTTGAGTAATAATTATGTTGTGTGTTCTGCAGATTTTCTTAATGTACTAATTGCTAACAAAAGAAGTTAACTGAGATGTTGAGGTTGTTTGATCAACATAAGTTAGGTTGGGTTGAGTTGAGTCGGGTTGTGGTTTTGTTATCCACGGATTAGGATTTGTTAAAAGAAGAAAATGGAGTTTTAGGTGATGATTGGAATATTGAAAATTAGAAAACAATGGATTTAATTTTGGGGAAGAAATGAAATCAAAACTCTTTTGTAAAATGAGAATAAACGGAGGTTAAACTTTGAGCATTTTATGTGTTATTGTGGTTGTTGGGCTTAATGCCTTATGAGAATCAGATTATTGTATGTATGTGTATTAAATGCTTGTGTTCAGAGTTTTGTCATTGGTCATCGGTGGAGGATGACATTTTTGTGTTGAATAGAGTATGTGTATGTATTACTCTTGTGTTAATTATGCACTTTAGCATGTTGCGATGAGTTGATGATGTTATACGTGCTCAAAATGAGAGGTACCATTACCTTCCAGCTAGTGCTTGGCAGCGCTTAGAATGAGAGGTACAATTATCTTCCAGTTAGCGACTGGAGAAACTAGCAGAGGTACCATTACCTTCTAGCTGGTGTCTCATAAATTGGCAACAGTACCGCTACCTTCCAGCTTGTGTCTAGTAAATTGGCATTCATTGTGGAAATGTATCCTTGGCTTACCATGTTTAAGGCAGGTAGAGTATTGTTTCATTTCTCATTTTTCTCAGTGTATCCGTGTATATCATGTGTGGTAATGGTTGTGGTTAGATGATGTCGGGTTGTCTTATATGATTTTATGTAGTAGTCATTTACCCTTGAGCTTAAGGCTAGGAAATGTGGTACACGTATTAATAATGGGTGTGTATGATGAGTTGGAGGTGTAAAGAATAGGAGGTAATCGGGTTTTGTGAACATGTTTTCGAAAACCAGTTATGATTGTGAGTTATTTATGAAATGGAATAAGAGAAGGAAAAGTGAACGTTTAATGTTGTTGATTAAATTGGATGATTTTGGAAAAAGTATCTATATAAGTATACTTTGATTATAAAATATCACATTATGTATATAGTATGAAATGAAGCATTCATGATCATAGCTATCTGTGCATTGTTATTGTTTAGGATCATGTTGGGATCCCTACTGGACTTTATGTTCATCTCACTTTACTAATTCTTTTTTAGGTGTATGTCAACAAGTTGTTCAATATTGGGGATCTTCTTATCTGTTGGCCACGGGGCCTTTTAGTTGATTTATGGAATGTCGTTGTTATAAAAGAGTTGAGTCCTTGCTCTTTTATGTAATAGTGTAAGCCTATGGGAAATTTATTTAATTGTAATTCATGTTGCATTTCAATATGTATATATGATTGAACAAACCTTTATGTATTTATGGATGTCAGTAGATTTTGTTCCGTATTATATCAATAAAAATGGACTATAATTATGGCTTTGGTAATGTTAATCGGGTAATAAAAAGTGGGACGTGACAAGCTCTAATACCAAGTTGTAACGCTCCAAATTATAACAATAGATAAACCCATAACCAATCAATAGATATACAGATGCTCATCAGATTCAATAATTCATCAAGACAATATTACCAAAACATCCTCTCTTTCATTAATTTCTTTAATGTAGTACAAAGATGAGATCACATGCATTAATGCATTTATTAATCCTAAGTTATGAATCTATAACATGTGACAGATATACATATATAATCGAAGAAGAAAAGAGAAATTTTTGCCCTAATGACTACATATTTCCAAGACAATACTTATTTCAAAAACAGTAGGCTAAGCCCAATACAAATAAAATGCCTGAGGCTTGTACAAAAGATATTTACAATACAAAAATAAAATGAGATTTCAACTTTAAGATCCTTCCATGCTAAGTCCTTGGCAGAAGCATACCTTCAACACCTGAAAGTTAGTTTCCACATATGATGAGCTAAAGTTCAGTAGAGATTAATTTAACATACAGTATGAGGCTTAACAATGTCATATGGTGAATGCACATGAATGCCATTTTTATAATCCAATTCATAAATCATCACTTTTTAAATTAGAAAACAGTGCAATAGATATACAACATTGGGAATCTCTAGGTACGAGTCTGCCAGTAGGCTATACAAGCACTACCCAAGCCATTTCACCGGTACTAACCGGAAGAATCAGCACCTAATCGAGTTGGTTTCTGGACTTTTACCAAGGACACACAGGCCAGCATAAATAATAACCACAATCACACACATTAACTAGATTTACCAAGGTATTCACCCATTTTTTTTTTTCAAAACAACACATTTCACTGTATAAAATATGAAACCAATGTTCAAATGTGAGTTGCGAGAGTGAATGGTTTTCAATAACCTAGTTCTCATGCACTTGCTACAACAATCAATGTTATCCTCGGCCGATAGCCAAAACAGATATTTCTATTCAAAAGATAGTTGAAGTAAACAGATAGAAAATTTCAAAATTTACATGTTCCAACTTCACTTTCCAACTTAACAAGGATCCAAACATTTCTCATCATTCTCATTCTTACTCAAAACCAATAATTTCCAAGATTTTCAAAAGATATCTGTTTCTTTCAAGAACCCATCTCAAAGAGAGGTTTTCAAAATTTCAACACTTCTCATCAACACATCCATAATCACAACCCTTCAAAACAACCCATTCAAGAATCCCTCTTTTATAACTCATTTCAAACCCAAATCAAAAGCAATTCAAACTCAAATATCTCAAAATGCTACACTATTTAAGAAGCATATAACAAAACTAATATCATACAAAGAGGTTAAAGAAAACATCTTTTCGCTGTACCTTTATACGCATAGACTGCTTGAGCAATCAAAACATCACTCGAGCGTCAGACACAGAACACCGCTCGAGAGACGAAACCATGGCTCCAACAAAGAAACCAAATTCCTAGAACCTTAATTCTGCAGAGCAGATTGCTCGAGCGAAACCATTGCTCAAGCAAAGAATGACCCCCTCTCAAAATTTCAGACTTGAAAAGAGACCGCTTAAGTGAAGGAAAGACTGCTCGAGAGAAGAACACGCAATTCCCAGAAGTTCATATTGCAAACACATACTCTGGAAGAAACGAAAGACCGCTCGAGAGAAGAAATAATTGCTCGAGTGACCTCAATAACAAACAGACAAAAATTCCTTTAAAACACTAACTCTCAACTTATTCAAAACAAAATCCAACAACTTCAAACAACCAATCCCAATCAACAACAAGAAAACAAGAAGTATAAACAACAAAAATGAGTACCGGATCTTGAATCAAGGAGTACAAAAGGGACGGGGTCTTAACCTGGGCCACTATACTATTTTACACCAAAAAAGGTTATGAATTCGATAAAACATTACTTCCATGGTATTTATTTTTTTATGTATATATATAAAACTTACATATCATATTATATATATATACATGTATGCTAGAGTATGCTGAAAATTTTTTATGAAAAATTTGGCATTTCTAATGATGAAATCCTAATTTCGCCCCTGATGCTATTGTTGTTGTCTTGGGGCTAGTGGGCTGATGTCTTTTCTTGCTGGCTCATGGTACTTATGGTAGGTTTGATGTTTGTTAGGTTAGGATTTAAATTTTTTACTTGGTACTTTCAACTTAATTTTGGATCAGGGACAGCAGGGGTTTTGTTGTATTTGTTTCTAATTTTGTTGTGGTTGACTTCATGCCAATCTTTGTTTGCAAGTGTGTACATGATTTTGTCGATCGTTGTTGTACCAATTTAGTTGGGATGAGCCAAATTTGTTATGATGTATTCTTTTCCATTTTTTCTTGTCCTCATTAATGTTTTTCTTTTATTATCATTAATATAGAGCTTTCGTTTTTGTTGATAAAAAAAAATCGTATTATGTAAATTAAAATTTTAAAAGGATCCAATGTAATTATATTAAATTTGTGAGGGTTATTGTATTTCCTCCAAACCTTAGAGTAGGTTGTGCAATTTACTCTTAAAATTACGAGACAATTATCCATATTGAAATTATTTACTCATAAGTAGTAAGTGAAATTTTTTATATATATCTACCCCTTGTTTTAATAATGAGAAAATTTTGAGACTTTTTAGTTGTGTTTTATGTTTGTGGAATAATTAATTGTACTGATAATGATAAATTTATCAAAGTGATAAATGATTAGAATATTTTAACTTTTGTGAGTTTTAATTAATTTTTAGTTTATTTGTGTTAGTTTTATTAAAATATGATATGAGAAGTATGAGTAGTTGAATTGTATTTTTGTTAAAAAAATATTTTCAATAAAAAATTTATTTGGGAAATTTTTTTAGATGAGGAAGAAAATCTTTATTGTAAAACTGGTAAAAGATCAGATCAATATGGTACAACAACCTCCATAGAAGGAATGATCCAAGTCTCTGTAGAGGAGAAGAAAAGGCCCTCACAAAGGAGGGAAACAAACCTCTATACAGGAAGGATTATTACATCAACAAACTAAAATTTAAAATACCAAATAGAAAAAAAAATCAAATCCAAGTCACCACCAAACTCATCCAAAAACTCTACTGCTCCGCAGCCTTCAACATGGAATCTAAAGACCCTACCTCTGCTGATCAAGATAGAACATTGAGGTTGAGGCAGTCGCCTAATGTGAAACAAACGCGTTATCCAGCATCGACGTTCAGACTGTAAGAAGATCTTAAACCAGATCTTAAAGTTTTGGCTTTAAGGGTGGAGAAGATAAGGTGATGATGGCCTGATTGGTAAGGCAAACATCATATTTAGATTAAGGATTAGATCTACAGAATGATCAAAAGGAAGGAGAGAGAAAAGAGAGAGAGAGATCTTTCCGTAGAAAAACCACCCCTGTCTGTCTATCTCCTTACATGAAAATCTAGAACTTTATTATTGAAAGTTGAAACAAAAATTTTTAATAAATAAATTTAATTCACAAGACTTACATGCATTTAGAAAAAATAATACATGCAAACTTGATTCAATTTTATTTATATATAATAAAAAAAAAAATTGTACATCCTACATGTTTACTGCTAGTTTCACACAATAGAAAATAGGGACAAAGGACCCATGGGATTTAATTGGTTGATATTTGATAAGGTGGTGCCTATCATTTTTATTTTTTTTTGTTTTTTTGTTTTCTATATATCCAAACCCTATCATATTAATATCATGGGCAAATTACCTACACCCGCCTTAGGTTTCAAAAATTAAATCTCACCTCATTGCAATTAACGCCATTAACAAAAATAGTAAATTGACTAAAATGTCCCTAACTATGTTATGTAGAGAAATGATGATATTTGACTGATACATCATGTCAAGTCAGTTTAAGTACTAGTTTTAGAAATTTTAAAAAGAAAATTAAAAATTAATTTGATTAGGAAATAAAAAAAATAATTATCATTTTATATAATTTTATTTTTGAGAGGTTAGAAATAATTTTTAAAATTAAATCTATGTTTTCACATTTATTTTTATGAAATTAGTTTCTCTTTTTTCAAAAAAAAAAAAATTGAAATTTTTTTCTAAACAACAAATCAAACATGGTTTCAAGAACTCTTTTCAAAACTCTTTATAGAACTCTATTTATAAAATAAAATAAAATTTTAAATTTTTTCTTTAAAATTATTTTATTTATTTAAAAAAAATTATATATTTTTTTATTTTTGAAGAAAAATATTTTTTATTTTTATTTTTGAAGAAAAAATATTTTGTTATTTTTTAAGTATTGGCCAAAAAATTTGTTATAATTTAGACATATATAGGCGATCCAAATGTTTTTGAATTAGATTGTTCAGTGCTTTGAAAAGGTGCCAAAAGCGATATGGTCCATCAAGATCTATTTTCGTGATGTCAGCAACAATTCTTATCGTTTACATCATGATAGGAGCAAATTGTTATACGAATATAAACCTCGAGAGACGGGATATAATTTCTGAAATCTGAGAGAAATCTGTAATTTAACTAAATCTCAAGGAGTGTAATAATTTGCCCTAATATTATAGATTAAAACTCCAAAGCATGGGAAGAGGGCTTTTTTCCTTTGTTTCTTTATTTTTATTTTTATTTTTTTGAAATTTTGAAAGAAACATGAATGGTTTTGAAAACACAAAAAAAATAACAATTTAAAGGAAAAAGATGTGGATCGATAAAAAAATTTCTCTAATTTTACTCATACTGATATGATAAGTTGCGTGTCCACTTTTGATTGTTACAAATTTAAGCAATCAATTCTCTTGTCATGCCATTATGAATAAGTTTTGAAGATTTAAATTGTAGTTCTCAATTACAATTAATGCGTAGCAAATTTGGCAGCCACCACTTTTTCAAAAAAAAATTTATTTATTTATTTATTTATTTATTCGCGGGTCCTTTTTAAGATTGACTAGTATCTGGATTAGAGATTCGTTAGTGATGGCCTGAGCACATCCATCCAGATAACAACTTGTGCTGTGTTTGGTTGGGAGATTTTGAAAGAAATTTAGAACGGAAAAGAGAAAAAGTGTATGAAATTATGTGAAATGTGGGTGTATTTTATTCACATTTCACATATCTTTTTCATTTCCCTTTCTAAATTCTTCCTCAAATCTCCCCAACCAAACACAACATTAAAGTTTTTGGGCTTTCTAACTTCAATTGATTTTGTGGATTGATCATAGGGCCATTATCAAGATCAAACATGTGGATTGATCATAGGCCCATTATCAAGATCAAACATATGTCGACCCAACCCAAACTCCGCCAGAGACCAACTTTAAGGTTTTTACAACATTTCCATTGCATGCAATCTTAGCTGCTTTCTTTCACACAACGAAACTGAATTTCACATGTAGCACTAATTGCACCATATGATTAATTTAATTTAAAAAGGTTATAATAGACGAATTTATACAGTGTTAGTTATGTTATGAACGATATGGTGTAAATGTTACGAATTATTTGTGGTGATAAACATTATAAATTATTTTGGTAAAAAAAATTACAATATGTTGTGATATTTTTTACAAAATGTTATGATTTTGTCATGTACATTAATAAAAATTATGATACATTATCATTCTTTTCCAAGAAAGTAAATAATTTGGAGAAATGAATTGTGGTTAAGATTGACTTGTGTTAAAAATATATATCGAAATTTATAAAAAGAAATATATACATACATATTAAAAAGTCTATTAAAATTATAATTTTTTTCACATTATATAATTGTTATCGAACTTAGAAACCCAAATGATGAAATTTGGATCAAAACTAGATTACATTACATGACAAATTGTGTGTTTTGGTGGTTGTGACCATTGCAGATCAAATATGTGGTTTGACGCGAACCAACAACTTGTAACGGAGACCTACTTGATCTGATCCGACAAACCTTTTCCTATTATCAAATAAAATGGTAGAAAATGCATTGCGCACATGTGCAGAAAAAATTACAATAAATTAATACATACATACATACATATATATATATGTATTCAGGATTTGAGTCATTTAAAAAAATAAATTCTGAATTTTTATTTTTTTATCAATTTAAATGTTATACTTTGAATTTATTTTCAATTTAAATTATTTGTCTATTTTTATTAAGTAAAAATGATAAACAAAAAAATAGATATTTTAGTTATTAAACTCATAAAAAAGGTATTTTAGGCATTTTATATTGAATTTAATGACAATAATAATATTTTTTTGTCAATTTTACTTAATAAAAATAGAAAAATAATTTAAATTAAAAACAAATCAAAAGATTATATTTAAATTGACACAATTAAAAATTTAGAACTTTATTTTGTTATGGGAAAATTACCAAGAAGTCTTTTTTGAAAAATGTGTAAACTATTTAGTCCCATAACTTTTTGTTTATACCCAAAAGTCCTATAACGTATTCTTCTTCTCTGCCTCTCTTATTCTCTGCCTCTTTTGCTCTTTGTGATTTCCTGCAATCGTTGACGGGTAACCATATCTTGCTTCTTCTCTTTCTCTTTCCGATATATAGTCATCGGCGACCGACGATTACCATCGATTGAGATTCACTGGCAACCACCGACCGCCGACTCCTTCCTTTACCCTCACCGATGATAAAGAAGATATGTTTCCGACGAAGAAGATGAGTAGTTCTACTTAAATCTGATGTAGATCTGCATCAGATTTGGCTAGATCTAAACAAAAACTAGTTGTCGGAATACAATCCTCTCTCTATATCGGCCTTTCTACTTCAATCACTTATTTTTTTCTACATTTTTTCTGCTATGCACTTCTCTTTGTATGTTCTAATGGAGAAAAATTTTCAAATTTTGAACAAGTTGTTTTCGAGTTTTAGTTACAGGTGGTGAAAACTGTAAAATTTTGCAGTTTTAAAATTTTTTGGTACTGGAATGAATCATGGTATAAAACTATAAAATTTTGCAGTTTCATAACATTTTTTAGAACTGTAAAAGTTTATAGTTTCATAATATGTTTTTCAGTTTGATTAATAAGGATAAATACTTAATAGATTTTTTCTTTGAAACTGTAACATTTTACAGTTTCAAAATTTACTTTTCAGTTTGATTAATATTGGAAATTATTTGCTTAAACCTTACAAAAATTAAAAAATAACATATGTTTTTCCCATTGTTACTGTTTTTTGTCGTTCCATTTTTTTTTCTTTTAGTTTATTAATATTTAGCATATTTTGTTATATTTTTTTTGCTCTAATTTCTCCATTTATTCTTTTTTTTTTTTTCCGGGCAATATTCTAAACATTCTGGTGAGTCTCCAATGATGTTTTTAACGTCCAGTGAACGTTCTGAATATTCTGGCGACTTCCATTAACATTCTTAATACTGCGGTGAACTTCCGACGATACTCCGGTGACTTTCCGGTGATGTTGAACATTCTGACGAGTCTCCGGTGACCGTTTGACGGAAGTCCAACGGTAGTAGGATGTAACAGTGTCTGTAAATTAAAAAAAATAATAAAAATAGAATTTTTTGTAACAATTAAAAATATATAGGACTAATTGGTGCAAGTGTTTTGTTTGAGGATTAGATGAGTCTTGAACTTTGTATATGGGACTTATTGGTAAGTTCTCCTTTTGTTATAAAGCGTTTTTATTTTATTTTATTTTATTTTTTATTTATTTATTTATTTATTTTGTAATTGTTCCAAAAACTTATTTGGGGACACTAATTTGAAATAGTTTAAAAGCTAGAAAATATTCAACTCATCCACACACAAAAATATATATATATCATTCTCTATTTTTGTACATTTTTTCATAAAAAATTAAAAAATATTTCTCAAACATATTAATTTTTTTCACCTCACATTTTATTTAAAGGTTAAAAAATCTCTGAAAATGTAATTTTTCAAACGGACCATACGTATTTTTACTCTCAACCAATCATAAAATGACAAGTTATTTCCGTTATTCTTTATACTTTAACACAAAATTATAAGTTCTATTTTTTCTACTAATAACCATTCTTTAGAATCACTAAATAACATCTCCGTGTGCAGAAGTTAGGTTGGCTCTCATCTCTCAAGCAAACGAATGTTGTGAGAGCGTCAGTTCTGCCACAGTTATGGCAAGACAAAAATTTGATTTGGCTAAATTTAAAGGGGAAATTATGATTTTACAAAATTATTACAAATTCATGAATAAGTTTAAAATTTTAATTATTAATATTTGTAAACTTTATAACTGATTTGTAATTAACTTTCAAAATATGCATTGAATTGTTATTTCTCAAAATTTGAAGTCCATTTTATTTAATTTTCAATTTTATTTTTCTAGGAACATCTCAACTAGATGATTATAAATTTTTTTTTTTTTTTAAAAAAGTGAGTTAATTAAAAAAATTAACTAAAGATAAATATAAGTCAAATTTTATCAAAAGTGTTTACAAAAATTAGCTTATTTTTATTGTTTATGAAATAAAAATCGTACGACCGAGATGAATTTAAAAAGTAAAGAAATTTGACGTATATATATTTTTTAAATCATTGAAAACGAAACTAGCAATCTGTTTGTTTGGGTAGAATATATTTTTCAAAATAATTTTTTTGTATTTTTTGGAGTTCGGCAGAATCGAAAACAAAAGTTAACGAAAAAATATTTTTCATGATTAACAAAATGTACAAGTTTATTTGGACAAAAAATGTTTTTCACTTTTAAAAAACAAAAAATATTTTATGAATTAAAATTTACCAATGCCACCACACTGTCACCACTACCATTACTTCCACTACCACCACTACGGCCATGACCAACATCACAACTGTCGCTGCCACCACCTCCACCACCCCGCCACGACTACCTCCACCACATCACTATCACCACTACACCACTACCGTTGCCACTGCAGCCACCATTGCTATCGCCACCACCACCGTCACCGTCACCCCCAACATCTCCATCTCCACCCCTACTCTGTCACCACCACTAACACCGATACCAATACAAATAAAAAATATTTTTTAGAGAAAAAAAAAATCTATAAAAAATATTTTAAATTGAAAAATATTTTCTATCTAAACAAATAGTGAGTAAGCTTTTGTTTGGATGTGGGTTGAGTTTTTAATTTTTTGGCTATTTTAGTCTGGGACTAAAAAGTCTCGTTTGGGATGAGTTTTTTTTTTAATTTTTTGACTTTTGTAAGAGAAAAAAAGAACTGATTATAGTTTGGATGTGATATTTTGTTTTATTGACTTTTTAGCCTATTTTGGATTTTTTTTATTATTATTTGTGTGTGTGTGTGACTAAAATAACTAAAAAATCTTATGTCAAACGAAGCCTAAATTAAGAAACCAAACAAACCAACTTCTAAAAGGAGCTTAACTGTACCAAGGAATGTCGCTAACAAGGAATTGACTGACTTTAGAGATTATATATTATATAATATGATATGATATAATTAATTAATTAATTAATTAGGAGGTTGATTAAGCTCTACTTTTATTCTTTCGGTTCATAATTCGGCATGAATATGGGCCTAACTAACTAAACTGTAGTCTTTGGCTAAATTACTAAGAAACCTAGTTAATGCGCCGATCCAAAGGGCTGTATTTGTGTAAGCTGCCTGCTTAATCACTCATCTATCAGATGGAAATAGCTTATGGGAGAAGTTAAAATAATTGTATTATGCATTAATTTTTCTGAGCTACGTAAAGAATAAGATTGCATAGTGTTTTACATATCATTGGGTCTAATCTTTCAGTGTCAATTTGATTGAGATTGTTTGTTTTAGACAGGTGCGGAACTAATATGGGGAAGGATAGTGGCCGCGGACCCTCCCAAGTTTTGAAAAATTAAAATATTATCCTTATATTTCATGGTCATTTATAATATATAATGATATAATTTATAAAATACATAATGAGATGATACTTATTTTATAAAATTACTCACTAATGTTTTATTTTATCAGTATTTTATAATATAAAATGGGATGATTTTTAACTATTTCAAATTATAAAATGAAAAAAATGACTTGCTAGATTTATTTAATTTCATTCTTATGAAATTCTGTCTCACAATGTTTGTATAAAAAAAATATTTTTAATTAGTCATGTACCAAAACTAAGTCAATGTTTTTAATATACACGCCTTGCCCCCCCTAAACAATATTTTTGGTTTTGCCCCTGATTTTAGGTATGATGCTCCGTACACCCGCTGCCTTTATTGATTTCTTTCTCTGTATACTTTATATCGTTGATTTCGTTAATTAAGTATTTTTGCTGATAAAAAAATAAATAGAATGAGATTTGCACTAAGCATATGATATATATACATATATATTTTAACTACCAGTTGATAGACTTGCATCCCATAAAAATGATATACGTATAAAAAAATAAAATAAAATAAAATAATTTCCATTGTGCAATTGATTTAGAATTTCCTCTTATGATAAAATCTTCAACGACTGAGATCTACAAATCATTTAACCATATTAAGGAAAAGCTACATAAAAAATGAAATGTTCTAGTGAAATAATCAGATCATATGCAACAATATTCTTGAATTTATTATATAAATCTAAATTTATTGGAGTGCAAATGAATTTAATAGATATATATATTTTAAATTTTGTATCTATGATTATAGTACGGAAGTAACGAATATTGTAAGATATGTTATATGTGGTTGTAAAAGTGTCAACGAATGTTAATTGTATAAAGTTAAAAGGCTGGAATGTAGTTACAGTGGATTGATGACCAACCCAACCCAACAATATTAAATTATATTAATTATGAAAATACTGTTGGGTTGATTCCATACATCATGTGGATGTGGATGTGGATAATAATCGGTAGTTAGTTAGGTAAGTTGGTATGTTGGATGGTAGGTCAATGAAATCAGATGCATTGCAACAAAAAGAAACATCTTGCAACAAGTCAATCCGATAAACAGGGCAACGTGCATCCGTAAACATTGAAAAAACGGCAAAGAGAGAGATAGTTCCCATGCATTGTTGCTGGGCGTGAAGTAATACTTAGATCATGAAAAAAAAATTATTAAATATTTTATGAATTTTTTTTACTTTTAAATTATACATATAATAAACAGTAATGATTGAGACCACTAATTTGATAACTCTAATCCACCACTAATGAGGTGGAAAAGGCCCCCCACCCCCAAAAAAAAAAAAAAAAACAGACACAACACACATTGTGACAGTGGGTGAGACCCACTGCCACATCACTAATGGTAGCTCTAATTAGAGCTCCCACTCATTTTTCATGAAATATTTTATGATGTTTTTTTTTATAATTCGCAACATTACTCTTAAATATTTTCTAAGAAATCTAAATTTCAAAAGGCCTAATCACAGAAGGGTGTAACATTTGCAACTAGACTCTATAATGAGCTGAGGCTCTAGAGGTCACCCTTAGGTGGTTGTTATATAATAGGATCACTCAATCATACAATGGTAAGTCACAGATTCGCATATAGGCAAAGATTCGAATCTATACTCTTGACACTGGGCACAGTTCACTCAGGTCTGGAAGGTTCATCTACCAACCATATGTGTTGTCTCATAGAGAAAAAAAATAAAAATAAATCAAAGGCAAATTACACTAACAATCCCTGTAGTTTGGAACTTGTATCACTTCAATTCTTGACTTTTTAATTGTGATATATTTGGCTCTGAATTTTGAATGTTGTGCCAAATAAGGACAACCAAAGATGTCTTATTTCTTTTGTTGATTAAAAAAAAAAATGTTTCCTTTGTAAATAGCTCATTTCAAGGGTAAAGTCGTTATACAACTTATTTTGTGTTGGTTAACTTGTATGTTGTTTAAAATGTAATGGCATTTTTTTTAATGAATAATGTTGAAAATTTCTTGGATATAAAGTTCTGTTTGATTTGATTTTCATAATCCATTTTCAGAATTTTTTTTTTTCTTAAAAACCAAAAATTAAATTGCTGAAAAAAAATTTAAAACACATCTTTTTATATAATTTTATCTTTTGGGAAGGTAAAAATAATTTTTTTTTGATATTTATTTTCGTTAAATTAGTTTCTATTTTTTCAAAAGTCAAGCATTGCAACAACTTTAATATCATTATTAAACCAATCCATTAAATAAAAAAAATTCAAAGCTAAAAATATTTCATAAACATATCAATTACATATTAAAATCCTAATAACCATCCATTACATGATAACCATCAAAAAATACCAACAAATACAATCATCTATTACATGATAATCATCAAAAAAAATATCAATAAAAACAACCACCCATTACACGATCATCATCTAAACATCTACTAAAAATTAATTTGGCAAAAAAAAAAAAATGCAAATGATTTATCATTTTTATATAATTTTATCGTTGGTGGGTAGATATAATCTTTTGACATTTATTTTTGTCAAACTAGTTTATATTTGTCAAATTGAAGATTTTGTCATTGAAATGGAGCACTAGTATCTTCAATTGTCTTTATTTGGAACAAGTTCAAAATTAGGATCAAATGTATTATAATTAAAAGGTGAAAAACTAAAGTAACATAAGTCTCAACTTACATGGATTGTTAATATAATTCGCCCTTTAATTAAATATATTGACTCGTACAAGTTACATATAATTATATTGAGTTTTTTTTTTCATATTTAATTCAAGTAATAATTAGCTTTTTTATCACTAATTTGTTAGTTGGAATGAGAAAATATATCATCGTCACTAATATATATTTACTTTATAGATAAATTACATTGATTTCCCTTAAAGTAAGAAGGAAATACAATAATTTTCACAATCTTAATACAATTACGTGACCACTTTTGCAGTGAGACTAAAAAAGACAGACTGTGGGCATTGTAAAAAGACATAAAGACAAACTAAGTACAGTATTCATTTCAATGCAAAAGAAATTACTAACATCATTTTTCATGCAAAAGAAGAAGACAAGAGAAATGACAAGTGTTGGTCACATTGAATGCAAGAAGCCAAATCTATCATTTTTGTTGTAGAATTTGAAATTAATGAACTGGATATTATGAACATCACGAATGATTGATTACTTATGCTTCCAAGTTGCATGTATAAAGAAATTGTTTATTTATTGAATTTTATTAGTGATATCAGAGAGATAGATAGTGGTGTAGAAGAGACAGCTGTGTTGGCTTTTGCTACCAAATAGAAACTGATGGGGAGGGCTGGAAGAAAGTCCCAAACCAAGGGGGGAAGCGGTCAGGTTGCTTATATATGTTGGGACGGTCGACCAAATAATATGCATTTGGAGGCCAACATATGCATATGTCGTGTGACCAAGTGACCAACTCAGTTTACTTGCATCCCATCCCAGATCCCATACCATCCCACCTACTGTTACCTTCATTCCTTCATTTCAGAATTCATGTGCCAGATTTTATTTTTTAATCATGCTCATGTTTCCCACCTCACCAAAAATCTTGAATTTATGGAGCAAGGTGTAAAAAGTTTATTTTAAATTGTTAGGCAGTGGCAGACATATAGGGGATGGTAGGTGGGCTACTGTCCCTTCTCCCCACCCTAAACTTTTCGAAAAATCGTACTTTTATCATGTTTTTATTTTTTTTTATCAACAAAAAAAGAACTTTATCGGTGACGAAAACATACAAATACATATGATAAGAACATCAATAAAGGAGTGGACGAGCAGAAGCACATCATAGCTAACTGTATGAGAGGGTTCAGGAAAGTTGTTGGAAAATTTGAAGATCTTCGAAGATCCTTGAAGAACAACTTCGAATTCTCTAGAAGATTATTCTTCAATAGTCTCAACTCAAGACCACAAGAGTAAAGGAGATGATGGAGATAAGAGATTGGGTGAAGAAGAAGGCAAAATGGCTAGAGAGAGAATAATGGCAAGGCTCTCCCATGGATCTCCCACTTTTACTTTCAAGGTTGATAATGGAGAAAGGAAATTAGTTCTTTCCCAAGAGTTAAATATCCAAAATCCATCCCTTGTAAAGCTATGGGTGGGTGCTATTTATAGGCACCTCATGATGTAGGATGGAGCCCATGTGCAAGGCACATGGGGAATATTCTCTCTAACCACCTTGTCCGAGGAGGTGACCTCTCCGAGGATGAGGAAAACCCCGAAGAGGAGATCAACCCCTCGGCGAACCCTTCTTCTTAGCCACACCTAACCAATGATCCCCAATCATCCCAAAGGGTCAGGGGTAGTCCTAGAGGACGTCCTGCCGCATAAGGGTCAGGGGTAGTTCAAGAGAACGCCCTGCCGTAAATATTGCCGAGTCTCAGGGACCCCCTAGATCGTGCCACCTCGACCCGGGTATAGGCTAGTTTAACCGAAGAGTGAATTTATCTCCACTTACCGTCCTCAGGATCGGGTCCTTTGTTCGGACTCCATTACGCTCATGGTTCTAGTACGTAGATCCCGGAAAGCTCCGAGCCCGCAAATGTTCTGGGACTCATTAACGGAGTGACTTCTAGATTGCGTCTGAATCCGTTCGAAGCCAAGCGTTTCGGACCTCTAAGTTCGTGGATCCAAACCCTTTCGAGTCCGAGTGCCTCGGATCTCTAGGCTTGCTCAATACCCTTTCGAGTCCGGGCCCGAGTAAGTCTCTAGGTTCGTGGATCCGAACCCTTTCAAGGCTTAGAGCCATTTAGCCCGTTTGATGGCGATAAATTCGGACCCACCAATCTTGGACTATTGGGCCTAATTAATTTAATGGGCTCAAATTAGCTCCTCTTACATTTGCTCCTTGCGTGTATGAGAAATTGTAATTTTCTCGGACATGCATAATTTCAGCCATGCTTCGCATTACGTCTTCGGGAATATTTGATCTTTACAGAGTCCATGAATAAAGCTGAGGGCTCACCGTAATTTACAGAAAAAATCGACAAGTAATATTAAAAAAAATAATAATAAATATCTTTGCACAGCCATTTCGACTTTTTCTCCACAGAAGCCAAGCCCGTTTTGCTTTGCACTCCATTTGAAGACCCACTGCCGCCACTTCTCTAAATCCAGAAAACGGGGACTACGATGAAACTTCTTTTTTTTTTTCCGTTTACAGGAGATCAAAATCCAAGGATCCATTTCGACATACTCTATCTCTAAGCTGATAGAGCTCAGATTGCATCTTCTTTAACGAAGCTTCACAGCCGCTTGCTCGCAGCCCACTACTGCAACTCCAGGCGCCGGTGCCGTCGCCACCGACCCAACCTACCGTTGGCCTCTCCCTATTGGTTTGCTTCTGGCCATTTTTTTTTATTTCTTCTACACTGATTCAGATCTGTAACTTGTTTTCTGCCAAAATCCTCTTCTCATTCTTCTTATATTTTGGATCTGTGGATATTCCTTACTTCACTACCGATTTTTTTTTTTTTTTTGACTCACTGAGTTGGGAACTGAAATGCTTGAAGCTGTAGAGAGTTCCGTCAGTGGCAGAGCTATGGAGATAGCAGAAACTCTTTCTCTAAAAAAACCGAGTCCAACCCAGCCTTTTTCTTCTTCAATGAAGCTCCGCAGCTGCTGTACTAGATGGCCACTGCCGCTTGCTCATTCCGGCCGAGCCTGCACACCGTTGCCAACTCTGCCCGTTGGTGTAACTCTGGGCACTACTGTCGGCCTAAGCAAGAACCAACCACGGCGTTGTCCTGCGCGTGACCATTTCAACTCACGCGGCTTGTTCGTCTCGTGCCCAACCGCAACTGACTAGTGACGACCACGCTGCCCACTCAACGCAGCGTCGGTCTGTCGATATACCTTCTTGCCCACTGAAATCCATCACTGTTAGCCGTGACCTGCCAACGCCGACCACACCACCGATTCAGCGTGGTGTCGGTTTGCCTAGTTGTTCCAGTGCTTTGCCTTCGTCTTCGGCTGTTCAACGCGAACCACACGTCGCCCACTCAACGCGATGTGTGGTTTTGCCTAACACCATCCAGCTGGTTATTCTCACAGCCCGGCGCTATTTTTCGGAGTTTGAATCTCGGTTTTTGCATACTCACTGGATTCGGCCGTGATTAATCAACGCGGACCACGTCGCCGACTCAACACGGCGTCGGTTTGCCTATCTCCTTTCTCGCCCACTGTTTCGTCCGCCATTCTCGACCTACGCCGCTTTTGGTCATGATTCTCTTCATTGCTTCTATAAGTATGTGAGTAAGTATTTTGAAATTCTTCTATAAATTTGTGGGTAAGCATTTTTGAAACTTCTGAACTTGAGATAACCCCCACTCTTATTGAATCTTGATTTGCATGAGAAATGTAATCCTGAAATTCATATTTTGGAGCCTGACCTTGTGTTGATAAATCTGACATGGATAGAGTATTAATGTGGCAAATGAAGGATTGGTGTTGCTACTGAAAATTTTGTTAGACTTGCTCGTCTTGAAATTTGTAAAGTAAATAAATGTTGTTGCAGAAGAAATCCGAGAGAAATAAGTCCCTCATATTGTATAAAAATTTTGTTGTCGAATGATTGATTGTTGTGGCTTTGAGAATAGTGAACCCGATATTGAGCTTTATATACTTGATAAATGAATTCTCGATATCCAAATCGGTGAACATTTCGCTTGGAAAAATAAACTGATGTAATAGAGAATAAGACCATATATTGTTGTGTGTTGATCTTGTAGATACTCGAGGAAATAAAATAGTTGATGCCGGGCTTTTGTTCGAACATTGTTGCTTTACGTTGGCTTTAGAGGAATCGACCCGAATAGACAAAACCTTGATTGTTGCATTTTCAAGAACTTGCTCAGAGTAATAAAATTGTTGTAGCTTAAATAGATCATTATTATTTGTTGATGTTGCCCCATTCCGATAATGTCTGAATCAGGATATGAAATTGATATTGCTCATCTCATTTGTCGGTTTTACTATTTCAGGCAAATAATTTTTTTTTGTGCGAAATCCACGACCTCGGTGCCCTTAGAACCTGCGCTAATGAGAGCAAGGGTTGTTCCTCGGAAGTCCGAACAGAAGCAAAACTGTCCCTCAGGAGTCCGAAAGTAGCACACACCCTACTTTGGCAAGAAAGATTCCTCTGGAAGATAACCGAGTCTACCAAGCTTGCACCAACAGAAGTAAAGATTGTCTCTCAGAAGTCCGAGTAGAAGCAAAGCTGTCCCTCAGAAGTTCGAGTGGAAACAAGGCTGTCCCTCAGAAGTCCGAGCAGAAACAAGACTGCCCCTCAGAAGTTTGAGCGGAAACAAGGCTGCCCCTCAGAAGTTTGAGCGGAAACAAGGCTCTCCCTCAGAAGTCCGAGCAAAAACAAGGCTGTCCTTCGGAAGTCCGAGTGGATGCGCACTTCTACTTCGGCAGCTAATGGAAGCAAAGGCTATCTCTCAGGAGTTTGAGTAAGAGTCCACTCTACTTTGAAAAGAAAGATCCTCGGAGCTCGTGTTGATGAAATCAAGGGCTGTTCTTCGGACCCGCACTAATGAGAGCAAGAGTTGTCGCTCGGAAGTCTGAGTGGATGCGCTCTTCTACTTCGGCAGCTGATGGAAGCAAAGGCTATCCCTCGAAGCTCGCATTGACGGAAGCGAAATCTGTTCTTCGAAAGTCTGAGGCGGAGAACACACTCTACTTCAGCAAGAAAGATCCTTGAGGCTCACACTAATGGAAGCGAGGTCTGTTCTTCGAAAGTCTGAGTGGGAGCACACACTCTACTTCAACAAGAAAGATCCTCGAAGCTCGCCGAGTGGGAACACACACTCTGCTTCAACAAGAAAGACCCTCGAAGCTTGCACTGATAGAAGTAAGTACTGTTCTTCGGAAGTTTGAATAGAAGCAAGAGATGTCTCTCGGAAGTCTAAATGTATGTCTACTCTCTTCTTCGGTAATCAATGGAAGCAAAGGTTGTCCCTCGAAAGTCCGAGTAGGAGCATACTCTATTTCAACAAGAAAGATCCTTGAAGCATGAACTGACAGAAGTAAGGGCTATTCTTCGAAAGTCCGAGTGGGAACACACATTCTGCTTCAACAAGAAAGACCCTCGAAGCTTGCATTGATGGAAGTAAAGGCTATTCTTTGGAAGTCCGAGTGGGAGCACACACTCTACTTCAGCAAGAAAGACCCTCAAAGCTTGCACTGATGGAAGCAATGGCTACTCTTCGGAAGTTCGAGTGGAAGTACACTTCTACTGTGTTAAGAAAACTCCCTTCAGGTTGGTAACTGAGTCTACTATTCCTCTTTCTTCTTTGAGGGGCAACAAAAATTGAAAACTATTTTAAGCAACATAACACAATGAAGATATACAATGTAGAGAAAATAACTTCTAATGGAAATACATAATATGGAGGAAATAAATTTCTTCATGACATAAGAAAGATAGAACTTCTTGGATAATGCAGTAAATATAAATTGTAAATGTGATAGATAGACTTCTTCTGCGAAATGTTGACATTTGCCCCTAGAGTTGCAAGATCATTTGGAAAGCTTTCACCAGTTGCTCGGGTTGTGGCCATCATGCACCATCATAGCCATGTCTTCTAAGATATCCTGGGGCTCCTATTCTCTGAACTCTATCTCATGTGCTTCGACTTTCTTTCTAAAGATCTTCTTAAGCATCCGGCACTTTTCTGTAGGATGTCCTAGTGATCGGTGGAAAACACAATAATTAGGACCCTCGCGGTCCTTCTTCGGCGAAAGCTCTTCGACATGAGGCAACTTCAGTTCTCCGTCTGCCACCCATTCTTTAACTAAGGCCTTCACTTCCTCAACACTACACGGAAAATGAGTGTCATCTTCACAGTATTTCCTCTTCTGACCTCTGAATTCCTCCCCTTGCGACTTTCGGGTAGAAGACGCGGAAGCCGCAGTGACAAAAGGTCCTCGGGATGACTTGAAGCTGGTTTTATAACTAGTCTCGAACCCGATCTTCTGAGACTGAGGTACGTTGATGTTCCGAGATGCTTCAATTAGTGCCGAGAAGGTGGGTAGCTTGTGATTAACAAGAAGCATCTTGTACTCGTTCAATGCCCCTTCAACACAGATTTGGACCAAGTAGCCTTCCTCCACAGCCTCATGACAGTCCACGGCTTTGTCTTGGAACCTCTTCACATATTCGAGAATGTCTTCACCCTCCTGCTGCTTTTCCTTACACAGGGTAAGTGTGGTCACTTTCTCGGCCACTTGAAAGAATTTGGCATGGAATTTGTTGACCATCTCCTCCCAACTTCGAACAGAATTTGGGGCTAAGTTAACGTACCAACTATATGCTCGGTTGGTGAGGGACTTGGAGAATTCTCTCAGTCGGAGGACATGATTTGAACCATGAATCCCTAAAGTCTCGATGAACCGCACAACATGTTCTCGAGCATTTCCTTGCTTGCCATCGAATTTGATGAACTTCGGCACCGTGTACCCCTCCGGGTATGGATAACTCAACATCTCGATAGGGTAAGGCAGCTTGACATCTGGATCAGGCAAAGAGGGTAAAGTCATCTTGCCCCGTTCAAGATCGAACATGGCTTGCATATCGGCGAGAGTGAGAAATTGTTGAGGGAGAGAACTTGATGGTGGTATTCCCGGAACTTGACTTGTAGACCCGAAGATTGAGCTAGAGGCAACTCAGCCATTTGGGTGTTGAGAATTCACCATCAGTGAAGACACATGATGAAATTGGCCATCGGCACCTATGGATACGCCATTTGGTGATGGGACATTGAATTGAGGCCCGTAAAATCCACCGCACGGCGCCGCTATATCGGGTTGTGCTTGCAAATTTGTTGTTGGCGCCAAAGGAGACCCACTCAGTACATGAGTAGAATTTACAATCGGTGGAACAAAATTAGGCATGGATGGAATACCATTTTGTAGAGAAATTTCTGTAGGCCTTCTTTGAACTTCCACAGCTGTTGGAACACCATTCATCACGCCGGAAACTCCTCCAACCGCCGTTGGACTATGCCTTGATCCTCCAGGTGTGTGATTTTGCGCTCCACGGGCCGTAGGTTGGCCATGACTTGTTCCTCCTAGCACTTGATTCTGCACACCATTTTGTACAACTTCAGGGAGAATTTGGGGTGGATCTTGATGGCTTTGACCATTTCCAACATTGCCATGAAGTTGTTGATGCTTGTTAGTGCCGACTTGACCTCCATTTGTTGCTGGTGGTGCAAAATTCGAACCCATCACCAACATAGTGTGGGTGAGATTTTGAAGGGTTGTGAGAATCTCTTGTTGAGTGTGTTGGATTTCTTGAATGGCTTCAAGGATGAGAGGTGAGTCTTGAACTTGAGTCCTTTCATCACCACCATTGGAAGAGCCTTGTTGATGAGTCTCATTATCTGCCATTTTTGCCGGTGTTGTATGAGTTCCAGATCTCGTTGAAACCATTAACCAATCCGCCTCCCCAGCAGAGTCGCCAAATGTATGAGAGGGTTCAGGAAAGTTGTTGGAAAATTTGAAGATCTTCGAAGATCCTTGAAGAACAACTTCGAATTCTCTAGAAGATTATGAGAGGCTTAGATTCTTCAATAGTCTCAACTCAAGAACACAAGAGTAAAGGAGATGATAGAGATAAGAGATTGGGTGAAGAAGAAGGCAAAATGGCTAGAGAGAGAATAATGGCAAGGCTCTCCCATGGATCTCCCACTTTCACTCTCAAGGTTGATAATGGAGAAAGGAAATTAGTTCTTTCCCAAGAGTTAAATCTCCAAAATCCATCCCTTGTAAAGCTATGGGTGGGTGCTATTTATAGGCACCTCATGATGTAGGATGGAGCCCATGTGCAAGGCACATGGGGAATATTCTCTCTAACCACCTTGTCCGAGGAGGTGACCTCTCCGAGGATGAGGAAAACCCCGAAGAGGAGATCAACCCCTCGGCGAACCCTTCTTCTTAGCCACACCTAACCAATGATCCCCAATCATCCCAAAGGGTCAGGGGTAGTCCCAGAGGACGTCCTGCCGCATAAGGGTCAGGGGTAGTTCAAGAGAACGCCCTGCCGTAAATATTGCCGAGTCTCAGGGACCCCCTAGATCGTGCCACCTCGACCCGGGTATAGGCTAGTTTAACCGAAGAGTGAATTTATCTCCACTCACCGTCCTCAGGATCGGGTCCTTTGTTCGGACTCCATTACGCTCATGGTTCTGGTACGTAGATCCCGGAAAGCTCCGAGCCCGCAAATGTTCTGGGACTCATTAACAGAGTGACTTCTAGATTGCGTCTGAATCCGTTCGAAGCCAAGCGTTTCGGACCTTTAAGTTCGTGGATCCGAACCCTTTTGAGTCCGAGTGCCTCGGATCTCTAGGCTTGCTCAATACCCTTTCGAGTCCGGGCCCGAGTAAGTCTCTAGGTTCGTGGATCCGAACCCTTTCAAGGCTTAGAGCCATTTAGCCCGTTTGATGGCGATAAATTCGGGCCCACCAATCTTGGACTATTAGGCCTAATTAATTTAATGGGCTCAAATTAGCTCCTCTTACACTAACAAACTCAATCCCAACTAGGTTGGCACTGAGAAGATAGCTATATCATCTGCAAGCTCAACCACAAAGGGATGGTGAGAAACCATGCCCAGCAAGAAAATGAACAAGAAGCCCCCCAGAAACTCAACCTCCAACTACCAAGAAATCACCCCCAGCAGCAGCCTTACGCCACACAAATCAGCCCTCTATGCAAAATCTAACCTGTTCGACACCAGCTCCAAACCATAGAGCTTCCAACATCAACAGAAACCACTTTAATCTAAGGGCAACTCACATTATCTGCCTAGACCAGAACAACCTCAAACAATAGCAGGCCAAACAACAGCAAGCATCTGAACCACTGAATACATCAGCAACATATAGCAGGACAAACCAGCAGTAGTAGACAATCTCATATTAGCATACATTAGTAGACCTCCCAAACCATACCACCCTCACCTGTAGTATCATCCAATAAGCAAGACACCAGCTGTAGCAATAGACCAACAACCGCCTACAGACCAATAACAGCATCCCAATACACCACAGCCCTGAGTCAGCCAATACCCCACTTCTCAGCAGCAATCACCCATGCACATTTTCACCAATGCAAACTCTAATTTGATTCATGTTAAAAATAAAATCATTAACTGAAAATTGGGCTAGTTTAGGTGATGTCTTTGCCCATAAAGCAACTCTAATCTTGATCAACTCAATGACTTCATCAAGGCTAGGATTTAAGTTCTTGAATTTACACTCATTTCTGAGCTTCCAAATAGACCATAACACTACTAGAGAATACTTTTCCATAACACTTTCTTTGATTTCCTAACTTTGGCCCCATCCCACCAGAGAAGCACCTTTTCCATTGTATCTGGCAATGCCCCAAAAAATCCCCACCACTTTAGCATAATAGCCTAGATATGCCAAGAAAAATGACACAGAAGAAGAACATGACAAGCAGATTCAGGCTCATATTTACAAAGAATGCATTTAATATCTGAATTGCTACTTAAGACCCCAATTTTATGCAGAAACTCAGCAAATTTAATTCTGTTCTTCCAAGCCAACCATCCAAAGAATTGGACTTTGGGTGGAATAGGCTTAAACCACACCAACCTGCTACCCGTAACTGAAGCACCAAAATTATTAGAACAGAATTTATACATAGAAGAAATGGAAAACACTCTTGAGGATGCCGCAGCCCAACAAGGTACATCAGCAAAACCAGGTCTGAGAGAAGAAGCTGCTGCTAGCAGATTGATCAATCTTGATACTTCCAACTCCTCCCACTCATACAGAGCCCTTCTAAAAGGTATCACCCATTCTATTGAACTTCCTTTTAAATCAAAGTAATGCTTAACAGACCCTTCCTTAGTTTGAGCAAGGCTGAACAGACCAGAAAATTCTCTCGAGACATACATTCACATACCACTTATCATACCAGAATCTGGTTCTAGATCCATCCCCAACTTGAATCTGAAAGTTCTGCTAAAAAAAACTCAACCAAATCCCATCTCTAAACAGCAATAGCAATGATGTCCTTCCAAATGCTAGAATATCTACTACTGATATTAAAATTAGGACTCCACTTGTTAATCTCAATTCTATATTTACTATAAATCACTCTCCTCCAAAGAGCACCTACTTGAAGGCCAAATCTCCACCACCATTTGATAAGTAAACACTAGTTCACCTCCCTAATTCTCCTAATCACCAACCCACCTTGATCAGCCCTTTTAGTGAGCTCCTCCCATTTCACCATATGAATTTTCCTTTTCATATCAAAGCCACCCCATAAGAAAGATGCTTGAAGTCTTTCAATCTCCTTGGCTACTCCCTCTGGCATTCTAAACAGTGACAAATAGTACACAGGTAAGCTAGACACAACTGCTTTGATTAATGTTAGCCTACCTGCAAATGATAGGAGCTTCCTCTTCCACATAGCAAGTCTGGATCTAACCTTTTCCAATACAGGTTGCCATGTTGCTTTCCTTCTAGGATTGGCCCCAAAAGGTAACCCAAGATACTTGATGGGCAAATTCTGGACAGTGCAATACTTATTAACATATTACTTTCTAGGCACGCGTTATATAAGATAAATAAGATTTTTTTGACAACTTAAAGAAAAATGGCGGAGTAAAGAGGATTTTAAGAAAGAATAAGATTAAAAGAGAGAGTTCTTTTTTTAAAAAGTCATGCATAAGTAATTAATTTTTGCCTAATTAACATTGTAAAGGCATAACATACCCACCTTAACACCAAATATACCTTCATGTTTACACACTTACCTTTCAAACCTGAACTCTACTGACCCCCACTAGTACCTCCGGTTGACACCTCTAACCACAAACCCTTAGCCTTTCCCCACTGCGACCCAACCTCTCTTTTGTGGTGACCCTCTTCCTAACCCCTTTAGCCTTCCACAAAACCCCCTCTCTAGCCCTATTCTGCCATTGTAAATCGCCTCTCCTACTATTAACCTTTTCCCCACCATGATGCTCTTCCTCAGTCCCTTTCCTTTATCACGTACTCCTTTTTTCAGACCTCTTCCTCACATAATCTCATTTCCCATCACAACCTCCTGCCCTTATTGCGACCCCCTATCTCTAGTTTTTAGATTTTGGTTTAAAAAGAAGAAAAAGAAAAAGGATGAGTAGGAGGAAGGGAAGAGGGAAAAAAAAAAAGAAGTGGTGGCACAATTAAGGCTCCGTTTGGAATGAATTTCAAATTATAGTTTCACCCATTGATTTGAGTGTATTGTTTGTTTTGAGTTTTTAAATCATCATTTTACACCCATTTCTCAAAACTCAATTCAAAACATAATCATTACTTTTCAAAACTCATAACCAAACACATAATTCAAAACTCAATTCAAATCAATATTTTAATTTTTAAAAATATTTTAACTATTTAAATATTTTAAAAATATTTTAATTTTGTTAAGATTTTAAATATTTTAATATTTAAATATGTTACGATTTTTTTAAAATTTTTTAATTTTTTGAATATTTTTAAATATTTTAATTCCAAAATATTACGATTTTAATTTTTTAAATTTTAAAATATTTTATAAAAATAAATTCAAACTCAATTTTATAAAAATATTTTTAAATATTTTAATTTTTTTGTTATGTATGTGGTTACGATTTGAGTGTAGAATTGTGAAAGTAGTACGGAGTTTCGAGTTATGTGTTTGGTTATGAGTTTTAAAAATAATTTCTTAATTGAGTTTTGTTTTATGTGTTTTGTTACGATTTGAATGTAGAGTTGTTTTTAAATTAAAATATTAACATTTTAAATTATTTAAATTTTTTGAATATTTAAATTATTTAAATTTTTACGATTTAAATTTTTTGAATATTTATTTTAATTTTTTACTTATTAAATTTTTTAGATTATTTAAATTATTTAAATATTTATGATTTAAAATTTTTGAATATTTAGTTTGAAAAAAAATTATTTCCTTTGTAGTATTTTCAATTAAAAAATTGATTAATGTTATTTTTTGTTAATAATAAATTTTTTTAATTGAATTTTAAAAAGAGTTTGGTTATGAGTGTTGATCAAAATTTTCAATAGTGTGAAAGTAGTGTGTTTTGTTATGAGTTATAACAACTTGAATTAAGTTTTGAAAACTCTTTCCAAAACTCATAACCAAACAAATTTTCTTACTTCACATGTCAAATCAAACTTTCAAAACTTAATTCCATACTCAATTCAAAACTCAATTCAACACTCTATTCAAAAACCATAACCAAACAAATTTTCTACACTCAAATCATAATTCCACAACTTACAAACTTAAAATATAACTCATACTCTCAAATCATATTTACAAAACACTACCAAACGCAACCTAAGTTTTTTACCTTTCAAAACCCAATTCTCTCCAACCCTAACAACCACCTCTGACTGCCACAGTCACTACTGTAGATACCCCATTTTGGTTGGCTATAAAACTTAACCACACTTTGGAAATGTCGCCCAATGATAAACATAAGAAATTATTTGGAACTCATGATTTGTCAATTTTTACCTGGAATGGGATGTATCTGAATGAATTTTAGCCTAGCTAAACAACATAACCAACCTTTCTAAACTTATTTGAGACATTGAATCCCCCATGGTTCATTCCTTTCATTTTCTTCCTATCTCCAACAAATTTAAAAATGGTTTTATCTTCTGTATGACATTTTTGTTAAAACTTTTTTGTGTTTTAAATTTGATTGGTTCCAATATGTAGTATTTTCAAAGAACTTTTCACTACAACAAAAATAGTTTTTAGAGACGAAAACTAGTGACGGAAATAAATTTTGTCACGAAATACGTACCTTTTAATGATGAAAATAATATTGTGTCTCCAAATGTACCATTTTTAGAGACAAAAATAAAATTTCGTCACCAATCTAAATACATAATAAAAAAATTAGGCGACGAAATTATTTTTCGTCATTATTTATATTTTTTTGTCACCGAAGTTTTTCCTGCTAATTTTTTCAGAGGGTGCCAAAATTTTGAGACTTTTGGTGAGGAAAAAATTGGTCACCAATTATAAAATTATTAATGACGAATATATTTTTTGTAACGACCTCAAAATCCGTATTAGAGATTACCTTTATGGCCTTATGGGTTAATGCATTTTAATTTAATGATATCCGTTCAAATTGAGGAATTATCTGTTGAGCCACGGCTTTAAAATTGAAATTACCGACCTTTACGGGTTCAGAAATCACAATTGAGTACTTGGGTGTGTTAATGGAAATTTTTAGAACTAGTTGGGAAAATTAATTAGAAATCTAATTTGTCTGATTTGTTGATGAACGTTTGGGTGGTTAACTTGGTACTACAAATTGAAGGCCTTAGAGGCTTCAGAAACCAGAACAGGGGACATATTTATGATCAACACAATTTTTAAAGTCATTTGGGAACTTTAATTGGAATTTGATTTAATGCGATTCGTAAGGTCGCGTTTGGCTCTCTGTATTGTGTTAAACTTATATGTGTGTATATTTAATGTATATGTATATGAGAGGCATGAGTTGGACTCATCTCTTGGAACCTAAAAATATCTAAAGGAGAGAGAGGGGAAACCGTGAAAAGAAGAGGGAGAAGAGAGACAAGCTCCTCAATATCCATGGTGGTTTTGAAGTTGCTTAAAGGGAATTGAAGAAAGAAAAAGAAGACCACCCATGGGAACTTGGGGGAAATTAAAGAAAGCTAAGAGAAAGACAAATATTGAACTAAGGTATGATCATCTATCTTGAATCCTTATGTTTTAAGCATCAATTACATGAAATGAAGGACTGATATGGAAGATGTGAACTTTGAACCCCAACTATGGCTATTTTATGTTCTTGTGTTCTTGTGCTCGGGAATTAAGTAATATTTTGAGGTTATGATGTTTGATGGAGATTAATAATGTGAAATTCATCATGTATTAAAGGGTTTTGGGCTTTGATTTACATGAAATTGAGGTTTGATTTTGAAAATGAGAGGTTCCAATTACATAGCCATTTTCGGACTGCAAACTGCCCAGAGCCGCATATGCGGCTCTGTCTCCTGCACGTGCTGGAGACAGCTCTGTTCAGCCAACTTTGAATAAGCATATCTTTTGCCCCCGGATTTCGTTTTGGGTGATTCTTGAGCCTAAAATCAAGCCCTGGAAGTCTAGCTTCCAATGGTGGTGGTCTCACTCCAAAATTCTAAATACAGGAATAGTTATGCCCAAATTAGTGACGACTGTTCACTTTTTGTCAATCAGTTTTGTACCATTTCTTCACCTAAGCCATTTCCCATTGACTTCTCCTGTTTTCTGAGACATGGATTATAACTTATTAAGGAATAATGAGCTTGGTACCACCATGGCTAATTGATTGGATGATCAAAAAGAATAAGTAAAGGATCAATTATAATCTCATATTATGTGTTGTGCACTGTACTTGTAGGTTGAGACGAGGACATCGTCCCATTACTACCGGGTGCCGATCACTGTGAGTAATAGTAGTGTAACAATATATTTCATTTACTTCCTGTGATTATGATTTATGTATTGTTATTTGTGAATGGTCTATTCCATTGATATTGTGCTTTGATTCAATTAATGGATATGCTTGAATAATGGCATTGATATGGACCTAAGGTCGTTCTGTCCCTAATAATAGACGTGGGCCCGAGGCCGTTATGATGTGAATTGTTCTGTTCTTATTAATGTAGTGATACATGTGCCTTTTGTTAATAGTTATCATTAATGTTCTGTTATCCGCAAGACAACTATGTCAACTTATAATAAACCATGGGAAAATCTTTGTACACTATTGAGAAATAGTACCGTAGCAGTACGTTTTGCTTACTGTTAATAGTTAATACTGACGTTCTATTATTTGCAAGTTAATTATCTGAATTCATGATGAACAAATGGAACATATGTGTTTTATGGAACAATGATATCTTTGTATATCTGGAATCATTTTGTTTTGGTAATAATGGGCCCGAGGCCAATCTGCTGATATCTGGGCCTGAGGCCGCTCTGCATAATATGTTGGGCCTAAGGCCGTTCTATATTATCTGTGGGCTTACAGCCGATCTGTATTATATCTGGGCTTACAGCCGTTCTGTATTATCTGTGGGCTTACAGCCGATCTGTATTATATCTGGGCTTACAGCCGTTCTGTATTATATCTGGGCTTCCAGCCGATCTGTATTATATCTGGGCTTACAGCCGTTCTCTATTATATCTGGGCTTACAGCCGATCTGTATTATATCTGGGCTTACAGCCGTTCTGTATTATATCTAGGCTTATAGCCGATCTGTATTATATCTGGGCTTACAGCCGTTCTGTATTATCTCTGGGCTTACAGCCATCCTGTATCATATTTGGGCTTACAGCTGCTCTGTATTATATATGGGCCTGAGGCCGTTCTGTGTTACATGTGGGTCTTATATTAACGGTTTCTATAGTTTGAGATTTATGTCACTTTGGTCTCTGACTTTTCAATTGTGACACATTTAACCCTGAATTTTGAATTTTGTTCCAAATAAGGACGATTGAAGATACCATTACTCAATTTCAACGATAAAGTTGTCAATTTGATAAAATATAAACTAATTTGACAAAAAATAAATGTCAAAAAAATATTTTTGAATTTTTAAAAATTGTTTCTATCCACTAAAGATAAAATTATGTAAAATTGATAAATCTTTTACACATTTTTTTTTACCAAATTGATTTTTATTATAAGTTTGGATACTAATCATGTAATGGATGGTTGTTTTTATTTTCATTAAATTAGTTTCTATTTTTCTAAAACTCAAATATGGCCGACAACTTTAATATCATTATTAAACCAATTTATTAAATCAAAAAATTCAAGACTAAAAATATTTCATATATTAAATATATCGATTACACATTAAAATCTTAATAACCACACATTACATGATCATCATCCAAATACATAATAAAAATTAACTTGGTAAAGTAAATAAATAAATAAATGCGTAAAAGATTTATCAATTTCACATAATTTATCTTTGGTGGGTAAAAATAATTTTTTAAATTTCAAAAATATTTTTTTGACATTTATTTTTGTTAAATTAGTCTATATTTTATCAAATTGACGACTTTGTCTTTGAAATTGAGCAATGATATTTTCAATTATTCTTATTTGAAACAAGATTCAAAATTCAAGGTCAAATGTATCACAATTAAAAAGTCAGTGATCAAAGTGACATGAGTGCCAAATCATAAGGATTGTTAATGTAATTCGTCCTAGAATTATTGTAGCATTTTCTTTTGCAAAATTTCTACAATTATTTTTTTCCCTTCCTTTGTGTTGCATTTACATGGAACATTGTAAATAAAGAAATGAAAGAAACAAGCAAGTTGCAATCTTCAATTAATCTAAGTGCCTCTCCCTCCATTGCGGTGCGACTCCCTCCCCAAAAATCTGTTCCTTTCCCTATTTCAGTCGAGAACCCCATCCATCCCCCTCATCAGATTATTGTCTCTGTCCATCATAAACCACTGACTTTTTTTTTTCCTTTTTTTCTTTTTTTCTGTCCCTTTTCTTTTGTGAATAAAATTTCTTCACCTATATGTTCAGTATCAAAATTATTATTATTTTTTATTTTTTTTTCTGTGTGAATAAATTTTTTTTATTGTCACTGCCTCTGTTTCAGCAACGAGCATCAAAGCTGGATTTTTTTTTTTCTCTCTATGAATAAATTTTCTTTCATCTGTATAGTACTTTTTGAGTGTGAATAAAAATTGTCAGTCTTTCAGTCCCACGATGAACACAACATTGACTATTTTCTTGTTCCATGTGCAAATAAAAGTTGTTGGTTATGAGCAACAACACAGACTTTTTTTTCTTGCACATTTTGTTTTTCAAATAAATGAAAATTCTTGATCTGAGAGTGAGATTAAATTCATTGAAGAGAAATTGAGCGCAACGCCTGGACTCTAACAAGCGTAAAAGTTAATGCAATATTTGGTTAGGGGATTTAAGAAGAAATTTGAAAAGGAAAAGCAAAAAGGTATGTGAAACTATGTGAAATATAAGTATATTTTATTCATATTTCACATACCATTTCTATTTTCCTTTTCAAATCTCTCATCAAATCTCTCAACCAAACACAGCATAAGAGTTGATTGATTCAATTCAATATATATATATACACAAGAATAACAGCCCCAATTAAGTTTAGGTGTAGAGGAGGGACTTCACAAGTGTGCGCCCGCATGATGATACATCAACGACTGACTTGAAGATTTTGAGCAACACGCAATTGACTAGCTAGTTTGGGAGAGGGTTGGAGAATAATTAGAATTGAATTGAATTGAATAATTAGGAGCTTCCCATTCTTCATAATATTCTTCACTGTTTCGGCATTGTTGTGAAGTAATCTTGCTTCACCTATAGCTTGTTTTTTCCACCGGCCTAAGAGTAGGCATGTGAAGTCTACAATGAAGCTTGTCCAAAACTGAAGGCTGCAGAACAAGTTTGTCAACAATAGCTGCGATTCACGCCTCAGCCGTAGTTGCATTTGTTGTATTCACATTGTTAGTTTTATCTATATATAGTTATATGTTTTGTGGATTTAAAAGGTGTGGGAGAAACAAAGAAGAGAGTGTTCTGTGTTTGTTGTTCAGAATTTATTTGTGAGTGAAATAAATATCAATTTGGTTCAGATTTTAAGCTTCTCTTTGTGAATCACTAACAGTGGTTTGCACCCCACTCCCACCATCCCATGCCATGTCATGGGTCTATCACCTATCTCCCTCATCTTTCCTAGGTTTCATTCTTTTGTAACTATATTGCTTTCATCCATGCCTTCTAGTTACATAGTAATTTCTATTCACAATATAGATCAGTTCAATACATGGAATTGCATTGCATTGCTATATTATTCCAAGTACACGAGTTTTGTTTTGTTAATTGATGTTGTGTAAGGGTTGCTGCTTCTCGTTAACATGCTTAAATAAGAATAATTCTATTTATAAAAAAACGTTACAATAATGTTGCGGTAATGTCAATTAAAGAATTACTTCGACCAAAAATTTTGGACCTCAATTAATAAAAAAAAGTCAATAAAAGTTATGGATTCAAATCCTCCAGTGTGTGGGTTTTATTTCATATATTTGTTGGATATTTCTTTTATTTATTTATTTATTATTATTATTTTATCATTATAATTGTAATTTATTGGGTTTCGACATAACATCATATATGACTCAAATAAAAAAAAAATGATAATCTCATTTTCATAAATAAAGTTATTTTCAATAATAATTCATTTTAAAATTAAAAATTCATATTAATAAATTTGGATCATTATATATATTACAATAATTTTATGAAAGTGAGTAATCAATGAGGGTAATGCTATGTTTAGGGATAGCAGCGAGTAAGGTATGGATCGAGGGCCTCCACACCTCGTCCCCTCCCCAAATTTCATTTCTTGCCCCTACCTCGACCCAATCCTCATGAAACTCTCTCACACCCAAATCCAAACCTGCAAATATAACACCCACCTTCAGCCCTATCCCATCCACAACATAATATAAGAAATTTAACAATACACGACAAGAAAAAGCGTTTTTGGTGACTAAAAATTCATTTTTCGTCGCCGAAAGTTGTATAATTGGCGACCAAAATGGATTTAGTCGCCAAAATTGAACCCTTTTGCCGACTAAAATAGTTTAGTCGCCGAATACCAAGCTTTTAGCGGCTAAAAGGCAGTTTAGTCGCCGAATGTAGGGGTTTTAGCGACTAAAGGTTGTTTGGTAGCCAAAAGTGACGGTTTTTGGCGACTAAAATAATTTAGTAGCCAAAAGTGATGGTTTTGGCGACTAAAAAACATTTTAGTCGCCAATTATAGGTGCTTTTCCGACTAAAAAAAGATTGGTCGCTGAAAATGAAGGTTTTTGGCTACAAAAAAAAAATTAGTAGCTAAAAACAGTGAATTGGCGACTAAAATTCAGTTTAGTAGCCAAAAGGAGACGTTTTTGGCGACTAAAAACAGATTTAGTCGCCAAAACTACTATTTTTAATTTCAACTTGTTTTTTTACCGACAAAAAAATAATTAGTAGCCCAAAAATCATAGAATTGGCGACTAAATAATGCATTTAGTCGCCAAAAGTGGCCTAAAATTTTTTTTAATAAATAATTTATTTGTTACATAAATTATATTGAATTAAAATAATTATATTTATATATATTGTTTTGTATTAATACCGTCAATATATTATATAAATAATATATATTGCAAATATATTCATGTGATGTTGTAGTGGCATAGTGGAGGGAGTGTGTTGCAAAAAAGGTTGCAATGTGGGATGGTTGGGCACGGTTCGAAACTCAGAAAAACCAAAAAAAGTGGTTTTTTTTTTTTTTTTTTTTTTTCCTGACGGGACACCTTTGGTGACTAAAATATTAGTCGCCAAAAGTCTTGATTTTGGCGACTAAGCCGTTTAGTCGGCGATTGATTGAGTATTGGCGACTAAATTATTAGTCGGTAAATGTATGATTTTCAAAAGGCTAAAACACTATTGGCGACTAACATTTTAGTCGCGAAAGACCTGTCTTTTGGCAACTAAAAAAATATTAGTCGCCAATGCCTACGCCGACAACGTATACGCGACAAATGTGGCGACTAAAGAATTTTGTCGGGGAAAGTCAAATTTCGACGTTTGGCGACTAAAAACAGACTTTTGGCGACTAAAAATTTAGTCGCCAAAAGTGACTTTTCTTGTAGTGATAATATTAAAATTTAACAATTAAAATGTTATTTATAATTTAAAAAATATTATATATTGTACATATATTAAAATTATATTATATATATAACATAATAAAACTCAATAGATATTTTCTATATATTCTATAAAAATTCAACAATATATTATACATATATTACATATATATGTAATATTGTTATTTATTTATTACTATATTCATGGGTTTGGTAGGTTTCGGTAAAAAAATATTATCCTCTGCCCCCAACTATAACTCAATCGGGTTTTTCAAAAAATTTCTCAAATCCGACCCTACCCTATTCAATACCTTCAAATCCATCCAATTAGGGTCGAACGGAGCCAGAAACCTGGCAGATCGAGGCATTTTTTCATCCGTAGCTATGGTATACATGTTTGTGCCATATGTAAGTTATGATATTTGGGAGCTTCATTATCAGAAATGTCATAACTCAATCTTATAAGAGTCCCAACTAAAAAAAAAAAAGAGTTATAACCAAATACCATATAAAATTAACAAAAGAGTTCTTTGATCATAACCAAAATAGCATAATAATTAAAATCACAATGAGCTCATTTGGGAAGTTGACTATTTTTGTTGCATTTTTGACTATTTTAACCTGGTTAAAAAAGTTATGTTTGGGAAGATATTTCGCTGTTTTATTTTTTTATTTTTTATAGTTGATTTGATGGTTGTGAGAGAAAAAATAAAATAATTATGTTTTGGATATGACATTTTGTCTTATTTACTATTTTAACATATTTTGTCTTTATTGACTATTTTAATCTAAAAGCTTCCTTCCAAATCGGGCCAATATATATAACCAAGTTATAATCAGGTCAAAATTAGAATCTCAATAAGTTATAACCAAATATTATAAAGATCATAATTAGGGTGCATATGTTATATGCTCTAATAAATTTTCCCAACCAATGAATGTACAAGTAATTGAAGTTTGTTCATCAATATATTGGGGGAAGATAGTTGGTTTTTTTGGACTATTTTAATCAGTAATTGACTTTTTGACTATTTTAATTTAACTTAAAAAGTTATGTTTTGGAAGATAGTTGGCTCTTTTTTCTTTTTTCTTTTTTTCTAGATGGTTTGATGATTGTTAGAGAAAAAATGGAATAATTATATTTTAAATATGATATTTTGTCTTATTGACTATTTTAATCTATTTTGTCTTTATTGACTATTTTAACCCAAAACCTTCCTCCCAAGTAGGATCAATGTGTATAACCAAGTCATAATCAAATCAAAATTAAAATCTCAAACCAAATATCATAAATATCATAATTAGAGTGCATATTTTACTGGCCCTAATAAAATTTCCCGATTAATGAATGTACAAGTGATTGATGTTTGTTCACTACAACATATAAAAGTTTTAGAGATCAAATTTTTTGGTCTCTAAAAGTGAAAATTTTATTGCAAAAGACATTTATAGATCAATTTCTATCATCGTGAGAATAGTCGCTAAAAGGTCGCTTCGAAAAATAAAAAATAAGGCTTTTAGTGACAAAATATTAAAAATATATAAATAGACTTTTAGGAACAAAATAATTTGGTCTCAAAATGGTTTATTTTTTGAAACAAAAAATTTGGTCCTAAAAGGATAATAATTTATCACTAAAATCCAATTTTCATTATTAAAAATATAATAACGATATTTTTTGAAACAAAAATATTTGGTCCATAAAAAATAATTGTCCCTAAATTCTGGTATCTAAAACCTTAATTTTTTTTTTTGTGGTTAATCAATATATTGGGAGACTTACATATAGGACCTAATAGGTGGACTTATTATCGAATAGGTCTTATGATAATTAATGACTTTTTTCACCAAACACTATTAAAAAACGTTACTAATTAATAATTTTCAACAACAGTTTAAAAATTGTCACAAAAAATATCAATAATTATAAGTTTTAGCAGCAGTTTAAAAAAATCGTCACACAAAAGTCATTAATTTTTAACTTTCAGAGACAATTTAAAAAATTCGTCACAAAAAATGTCGCTAATTGTAAGATTTAGAGACAATTTATAAAATTCGTGACAAAAAAAATTACTAATTGTCAATTTTTAGCGACGATTTTAGTAGAACTTATTTTCAATAGAATTTGATAGAAATTAAATCTAATTATTATAACTTATTGGTATTTTACCCCAATATATTTAGAAGACTTGTGAACAAAATCGGTAGAAAATTCCAATCAGTGAATAGTGGGTAGAACAAGTACCACGGCGCGTACATGTCATGTGATAATGAAGATTGGCATGTATTGAACAAGAACAAGTAGGGATGGAATAATTACCAAGCAAACAAGGTATTGTATTGGAATAGTTGGTCTTCGGATGTCATGTGCATTTTTTAGTAATGTCAAACTAAAAAATGTGCCTGAAACATGGGCAACGTGCCTTCTTGACTGTGCATCTCCTCCTACACTTCACCTTGACAAAAGGAAAAACGGCTTGATTGTGTGTATATCAAAGACAGTGAACCAAGATACAGGCTCAATTAGAATTTTAGGCAAGAATTTGTTGACACTTGCACATGTACCATCTTTTGTTCACATATCAGACAAACTATTAATAAAACGAATATTCACGAAATTATACTTTCACAGTTTACATAAAATTCTATTTAATTTTTCATTTTTCAATTACACTTAACACCTTATATTTTAGTTAAGTTAAAATATGATTATTCTGTTAGTTTGATATCATATTGCCTAGCAAAAATTGTCATGCCATGCTTTCATGATGCACTTTTTGAAATTAAATAACAATAATAATAATAAATTTTATTTTCTTTTATTTATTTATTTATTTATTTTCATTGTATTTTCTCTTTACTATATTTTATAAATTAGTCGCCGCCAATCACCAAAAACTTGCTATTTCCCTACCGTTTTCCTGCAGCACGCTACTCATATTCCCTGCTACTGATGGTCGCAACTCATCCCTTTCTTATCACTCCCACCCATTCTCTGCTACCAATAGCCACTACTCGTTGCTTGTGCCAGAAAATGGTAACGAGTAGAACGAAATGTGTGGCCAGCTATATATAAATTAATTAGATCTTGAATAATTATTTAGCCTAATGATTGTGTAGTATTTTATAGTATGATGTCTCAAGTTCAACTCTATTGAAAAAGAGTTTGATATTAGTTTAATTCTAACCCATTATAGGGGCTACATATAATTAGTAGTGGTTGTTGGGTTTAGCTTAGTGGGCTTGGTAGATTGATTATCAGACTTTGTTGATTTTCTAACTATTGTGGACTAGTGATATATGTTAAATGATATAAATAGTTTTAATATTATAATTACTCTTTTATCTATTAAAAAATAATAATAATAGTAATAATAAATAAAGCGAATCATCATTTTGATATGTATGGTTCACATGTGGATTTTTCATGCCCTTTTCATAATAGAATGTCAAGGAAAGTGTTGAGATTAAAATAAATGATAAGATTAGTTGAGAAAAATATATTAATTTTTAATTAATGGATAAAGTAATAATGGCCAATAATTAAGAAAAATAAAATATAATTTCTCCCTTTTAATAAAATAAAACTAGACTACTAATGCTTGGGAGCACTAAAAATGGAGTACTAGGGGAGCACTAATGAGGTGACTTTTCTTTTGATGTGATGGTTGTCTCTTATGTTTTTTTTTTTTTTTACATTTTCCAACTCATTAGAGCTATTAGTGATGAGATTTTTTAGTGATCTCTATCATTATTAAACAAACCAATACAGTTGCCGCTAACAGAGCGTGAGAAATGATTATGAGCAACCAACTATCAACTAGATGCTTGATAATTTTTTACTAATTTTATAATTCTCAATTAAAAAATAATATAATAAACGATTCGATTCATGGCGCATGTGAGATGCACAACAAAAGAGGAGCTGCATAATGGACTGCAAGATTTACTGCTTAATTCTGACCATTCAAGATGACAAAGCAATCATTGAAATTACATTAATTAAATTAATTATAAAATAATTAACCTAATCCAGATACCTTCTGTTACGGATACCATAACCAGTAAACCATTCATTTCATTGAAGTACAACAGATACATTCAATATCAAACTTACCTTTTGGTTCCTCTAATTATCAATAAATATGTTCACATGGGGTTTAATTGTTTTAGCCCTTATACGATAATTGTGATGATTCAACCACAACACAAAATTAAGATTTAAAAAATAAAAAATAAAATAATTTTTTAGGAATAAAATATTTTAATTGTTAAAAGTGTCATTATTATATTTTTAGCTATGAAATTAGACATTTAATGATAAATTATTATCTTTTTGCTACCACAATTTTTGTCTCAAAGTAAACTTTTTTGTCACCTAATTGTTTTGTTCTAAAAGTGCATTTATTAGCAATATTTTTAAAATTTCGTTGTTAAAGTCCCCTTTTCGACTGAATCAGCTCTTAAACTTTTTTGTAACAAAATTTTTAGCTTTTACGACAAAGTAGGTTGATCCCTGAAACTCTATATGTTGTAGTGAATTGTTCTTATATTGATCTAATTTGAGGCAAAATAATCCACAAATTTTTTTGTTAAAAATAATATTTTGATTGACATATATATGTATTGTTGAAAGGGGGATTTGCACCGGACCAATGGGCCGAGCTAAGTCAAGACTTGGGTCGCTGTCTTGGGCTTCACGGTAGGTCTGGAGACACGTCCAGCGTTGGGCTGAGGTAATCAATCAGCACTGTTCAAGGCTGAGATTGATGGAACAGAGTGTTTCTGTCAACCGGATTCATGGTAGCTTTTGATCCCAGTCGGACTAAGGAATAACTAGGGTCGTCGATTTGGTTGCAGTCAGACTAACCATGTCAGCCCTGTCTCAATGCCTGGCAAGGCTGGTTCGGGCGAGTTTGACCGTCCCGATCGAGTTGTAGATGACTGGCTGGGTACCTTGGGGTTGACCAATCAGTAGTTATTTGTAAAGTGAGCCGCCAAGCATCGGGTTATGGATAGCTCGGCAAGAATTGCCATTTGGCCTAATTGAAGAGTAGAGGGGGGAATCCACTGTTTGTGTGCGTCAATACCATTTGGTTGTTTTGTCAATGCTGTTTGGCAGTATTGTCGCACAACACACATGTAAGACAAAGAGATCTTACTGCGTTATTTCACAAGGGTATTGGTGGCCATGCATACAAGTTGACAAGCAAAATTACGTGAGAAAATGTGAAAAATGTCAGAAATTTGCACACCAGATTCATCAGCTGGCCAGAGAACACCTCCTTCTTACAAGTCCTTGGCCATTCGCAATGTGACAGCTAGATATAGTGGGACCACTCCCAACTGCGCCTGGAAACCGAAAGTTCTACATCGCGGCAACCGACTACTTCACCAAATGGGGGAAGCTGAGCCTTATGTGACTAGTAAGAAGAAAGATGTAAAGAAATTTGTCTGGAAAAACGTGGTAACGCGGTTTGGAGTCCCCAATGCTCTAATCTCTGACAAAGACATCCAATTTGCTGGAAAACTGTTCAGAGGATTCTGCGAGAAATTGAAGATAGAATTTTACAATTTAACATCGGCTTACCCTCAATCAAACGGCCAGGAGAAATCATCGAATAAGACCATTCTGGATGGGTTAAAGAAAAAGTTGGAGAATGTGGGAAAATAGATCGAGAAACTTCCTAATATCCTGTGGACATACCAAACAACTCCAAGACGGTCAACGGGGGACATTCCTTTTACCTTGGTATATGGCATGGGGGCCGTCATCCCATTGGAAGTTGGCATGCCCACCATCCAGAGTAAGAACTTTGAGTTAGACTTGAACGCGGAAGCCATCACCCTAGAATTGGACCTCGCAGAAGAGTAAAGAGAAAAGGCACTAACCCACATTGCAACATATCAACAAAAACTGTCCAAGAAGTATAACAAAACAATCCATCACTGGCAGTTCAAAATCGGGGATTGGGTCCTACACAAAGTGATGGGCAACACCTTGATACTAGGAGAAGGAAAATTGGGAGCAAACTAGGAAGGACCTTACAAGATAATCGGTTTGGTAGGAAAATGGGTGTATTACCTGAAGGGTCTAGATGACCAAGTTATACCTAGGCCATGGAACACCGTGAATCTGAAGCTATTCTATTTCTAATTATGCTTTCAATGTAACCTCCTATTTCATGATGTAATTTTTTAACCTTTGTTGTAAATTTGTTTATGTAATAGGAACAATGGTTCATTTCACTTGAGATTGTAACTTTATTTTCATTCTCTTCGCGGACAAGGGGCAATAGGCCGCCGAGTTGGTTTCGCTCGGCAATATGAGTTGATGATTTGTTCAACTCAAGGTTCCCCACGCGAGTTGATTTAACTCGGCAAAATGAGTTGATGGTTTGTTCAACTCAACGTTTTTTTGCCAAACTAGTTTAGCTCGACAAAACGGGTTGATGACTTGTTCAACTTAAGGTTTCTTGCCGAGCTAGTTTAGCTCAACAAGACGGGTTGATGACTTGTTCAACTCGGGGTTCTTTACCGAGCTGGTATTTTCTTGGCAAAATGAGTTGATGTTTTGTTCAACTCATAGCTCCTTGTCGAGCTGGCTTTGCTTGGCAAAGTGAGTTGATGTTGTGTTCAACTCATAGCTTCTTGCCGAGTTGGTTTTGCTCGGCAAAACGAGTTGATGTTTTGTTCAACTCATGGCTCGCTTGCCGAGCTAGTTTTGCTTGGCAAAATGAGTTGATGTTTTGTTCAACTCATGGCTCCTTGCTGAGTTGGGTTTGCTCGGCAAAATGAGTTGATATTTTGTTCAACTCATAGCTCTTTGTTGAGCTGGTTTTGCTGGTTTTGCTCGGCAAAATGAGTTGATGTTTTGTTTAACTCATAGCTCCTTGCCTAATGGATTTTGCTCGGCCAATGAAATTAACGTTTCGTTCAACTCAGAATTTCATGCCGAGCCAATTTTCCTTGCAGGACGAGTCAAGTTGTGTTCAATCCAGAATCTGTTGCCCGACAAATTAAGTTTGGCTCATAGTTCCTTATCGAGGTGTCGTTGCATGGCTCAAAGTAAACACTCATCAATCCAAAATCATAGACAAAAGTTATGCAAGTTTCATTGATGCAATGCATCGAGTACATAGTAGGGACAGATAGCCTGGTTACAATATTCAGAAAGAAAAGAAAAGAAAAAAAAAAAGAAAAAATTAACAAGTCAAACAAGGGGAAGGGGGGACAAATCATCAGCAAAATCATCACTAAGAGCAACTCTGTCCTGCTTGGTTGCAGCAACCCTCTTCTGCTCGATTATAGCAGTGTTTTTGTCCTCGCCAAGATCAGCTGGTGGAGCCTCTACCCCTTCCTCGGCCTCCTCTTCTTGCCAGGCATTGAAGATGTTCTCAGTGTATGAAACCATATAGCCTGGCAGGAAGTAGGGAGGAAAAGCGGCAAACACATTGGTTGAAAGACCATGACCAAGCTTTTCGCAAGCCATCTTCCACCCGCTTTCACTGCAGTGCCTCGAGCTCAGCACGCACCTCACCCCTCTCCTACTCGGCGCAAGAAAGTTGGTCGAGGAGTTGGGCACTGTCTGCATTGGTCAGCTCAAGAGAAGCTTTGGCCCGACCAAGATCAGCTTCGAAGTACTTTCCTTGCATGGTGACATCGACCACTTTTTGGCACAAATTCACAACTTGGTCCATGACAAGATGGGTCTTCTAAATTGCTTGCAAAAAGAAGAGGTTAGCAAGCAAAATCGAGCAAACAGTTAAAATTTTTTTGATTGAAAAGCTTAACCTGGTTGTGGATTTCACCGCGGACTCAATCATCCGGATGTTTGGTACGTGCTCCATCCTGGTCATATCTTCTAGCAGAAGCATAAACTTGGAAAGGTCAAAGGCAAGGAAATTCTCCTTGTCCCCCTTGATGGAAGCGTCGGTCAAGATGATCTTTCCTCGGGACTTCAACTTCGACTACCAGGAAGGAACTGGCTTAACCTCGGTAGTGACGTGTTCAGTGTTATGCTTGGTCTCCAGCTCGACCAAAGGATCGGCCGAGTGAGCTCTTTTGCCAGCTTGATAAGATTGTGTGTCGAAAGATTGGACGGTGGGGGAGGCCAAGGCCAGCATGGTTGCTGAACCTTGACCAGTTGTTGAAGCAGGCGAAAGTATGTTGCTTGGTATTTCTTGGGAGGTGGCTGTGATGAGGTTCTTGATTCTGTTCCTCTTGGAAATTTCCTCTTTTTTCGGTCAGTCGAATTAGTGGGACGTCTGGAAGACTTAGATTTGGAGCGAGAGAAGGGTCAAACAAGAAGTCTGTGACTTTGCTCTTTCTTTTGGTCGAATAACGATAGCTCAACACGTGATCGAGCAAATCTTGGCAGTTACGTTTCTTATATCGTAACACGGTTCTTACTGTCGCTTCGTCAGGACGTGAGTATAGCGCTCGTAGCTTAGCGATACCTGCGGAAGAAATCTGTTAGCTTGGCAAAACAAGACCAATATAAAATTGATTGGTTTTGAAATTTGACTTACTTGCTGAGTCCTTATCTTTACTAATGTACCAACTGGGCATGTCGGCAGTTTTGTAGTTGCTGATTACCCAGAAGAAGTCATCATGAAGGTCCTTATCTGACGTGTCGGTCACTAGACACTCTCTGCTCGATCTTACTTTTAAGTACTAGTTAAAGTTTCCACTTGTGTGACCGAGTGTATATTGATGCAGTATCTCAGCCAGGCCTAAGTTTAAGCCGAGTTAGTGATTTAGTTTGGCTACTTTGTTTATTATGCAAAATGTGTTGGTGGAGACTTGTGTAGGGCATAACTCGGTGCATCTTAAGAATTCGCACATTAGTGGCTGCACCAGGAAGCGGAGATCCCCTTTTATAATTGATAGCACTGTAAAGGGGTAGGCATTCTATTTGCCCCAACGAACTATCCCTTCCTTGACAAGCTCAAAGTGTACATCGGCAGGAACGCTATGTTCCTCACGGAACTCGGCTAGGGCACTCAGTGTGTTCACCAAGAAGCAGTATCGCCCTATGTAGCCCAGTGTGGTCTGCCCGATAGAGGGTGTTAGTCAAATTATGCAGCGAATGCTCGGTCTTTGAGAGCGCTTGTGCTGGTGTGCCTGGTCACCTAGGATTCTACACAGTGGAAAATCAAATTTAAGTGCAAGTGGTAGCTCGATTATGTGTAATGAGTAGGGTGTTAGCTCAGCCATGTGGATAAGACATGTTCTATCTTGGCCGAGCAAAAGAGCTAGGTTTTTAGCTCGGTTGTGTTGTTGAGTCAGGTTCTATCTCGGTCCCATAAATGTATTTGGTCCTATCTTGGCTGCACGAGCGAAGCGGATTCTAGCTCGGTCTCGCGGCCTTTTAAGTTGCTTTGATTCCTATCCCCATTTCTTCTTCAAATGCGACAAACATAAAGTTTTCCCGGCCAGATTGAGATTTTGGATTAAAAAGTTGGTTTTTTTCCCAGTCAGGCCTAGATCCATCCATGTTCATCTTAAGGTATGAACAAGACAATGAACAACCAAGGCTTAGGGGTCATTTAAACACTATGAGTGGTTCGAAACCCCTGTAAAAACATGTTTCCCATGGGATTTGGTGCTATTATCATGTTTTGAATATAGATTTGACATTATAAACTCAAGAATATTCAAAACACATGAAGAACGGGAATGAATATGAGTAGGCATGGAAAGACTTATGGGTTGAAGCTTCATGCAGTGTTCCACTCAGTGAAGGATGCTCTAACGACAGATGTGATAAAGAACCACCGCTCGAAATGCTCTGAGTGGGGCACTGGATGCAAGAAGCCAAGGAGGTTTTCTTTGGGTCGTAGGGATTTTCTCTAAAATGGCAATGAACATTGGTGAGAATTGGAGGAGACGACAATGGTATACGTATTTTACCTGAGGTGCCAAAATTTGAAAGGTTTCTTAGGAAATCGCACCCATCATCATTACATGATGACGCGTGTCCCCCTGAGAAGACGTTGCGTCAGAGTAGTGGGGTGAACCGTGCTCCTAGAAGCGTCAGATTAGCATCGTGCAGTTCATTTAGTCGGGTAGGGTATCTAGTTTGGCTAGTTGTGGTAATCTTGGTCATGCAGAAGCAGACGAGATTAAGGGGCAATTGAGAGGGGGATTTGCAGCAAACTAATGGGCCGAGCAAGGTCAAGACTTGGGCTATTGTCCTAGGCTTCACGGTAGGTCTGGAGAGATGCCCATCAAGGCTGAGATTGATGGAACAAAGTGTTGCTCTCGACCGGATTGAAGGGCAACTTTCGATCTCAGCCGGACTGAGGAATGACTGGGGTTGTCGACTCGATTGCAGGCGGACTAGCCATGTCAACCCTGTCTCAATGAGGGGCAAGGCTAGTTTGGGTAAGTTCGACCATCCTGACCGAGCTGTAGATGACCGATTGGGTACCTCGGGGTTGGCCAGTCGGTAGTTATTTGTAAAGTTAGCCGTTGAGCACCGGGTTGTGGATAACCCGCTAAGAACTGCCACTTGGCCCAATTGAAGAGCAAACGAGGGAATACATTGTTCATGCGCGTCACTATCTGGCAGTATTGTCACACAATACACGTGTAAGACGAAGAGAGGATAGTACATCCACATGTGCAAAAGGACAAGCAGAGTAGTGCGCACGTATACTATATAAACCCTACAGCGCCTCCATGTAAGAGGTCCACAATCTTTTTACACAGAGCTATCTTCTCTTTTGTCCCCTTCTCTCTTTTTGTGAGTTCTAACTTGATCGTCAGATGGATTTTTTGGCAACACACCCACTGGGTAGCTCGCTGTCGTTGTGTTTTCAGGTTTGACGATGTTGTTCGGGAAAACACGAAGCTTGGACGTAAAGAGTACGGAAATGTAAAATATTTGCTCCCCGTACAATTGCCATAATATTTGGTAGGAAAATGCTAATTACCACTGTTGGGCAGTAGTTAGTGAAGATATATATAAAAAAGAAAAAGAAAATTTAAATATATGAAATATATATAATAAAAAATACATTGAAATTCTTATGTTTTTGACATATTTTGTCCTTAAGAATTGTTGAGTGGCACTCATTAAGAGAACTCTATTGAATACCAAAAGGTTATGTTTTTATCTGTTTAAGAATTAGGCATTCAACTCCCTAAACACAAATCTCAAACCTCAAACCTTCCAACTCACGTAAAAGTACAATCACTGAAGGTATGCTGAAGTTATAACCACCACCACCACCACCACCACCTAAGATAAGGTTGAATGGGGAAATAAGCATTGGCAGTGCTACAAAAGTAAAGAATTATTTTTTAAAGTTGTGTTTAATTAGAGAATTTAATAAGAGAAATAGAAATAGAAAAAAAGAAAAAGAAAAAAAAAGAAAAAGAAATGATAGGATTCGAATTCCAATTTATGTTTGATTGAGTTAAGAAATATAGAAAGAAAAAAGTTTAAAAGTGAATCTAAAAAACAAAAACTGAAATTATATTTCTTTCTCATTTTCTTTTATCTTGTGTTTTTTATTATAACCAAACAAAAAATAAACTTGTATTTCCTTTTCCCTTTTCATTTCTCTCATTAAAACTTCCAACCAAACACAATTTAAATCTCACATAAAACTATTGTCATACAATATGTTTTAGATTAATTTTAAACCAAAATTTTTGCATTTAGTGCTAATGGTGGAAAATTGAAGCAAGCTAACATGGAGCCTTATCCTGTTTTATTTTATTTTATTTTATTAATTTGATTTTTTAATGTATAATGTATTTCTATTGGTTGTGGGTGCACATGGGTTTGTATGATTGATATCATGAAAGAAATGAGAAAATTATGCCACATGGACGCATGAGAAGCCCCCAAATCAAGCCCTCAACTACTCATGGAGACCACCATGATATCCAAAAAGATGGATTAGATAAGAAGACAATTCTTGTATTCAACCAAAACATATAATTTCTAATGAATCCAAAGTTTTATTAATGAATATATATAGAACAGAACAATACATTCAGCATTATATCATATGATATGAGCCAAATTTATTAATTTGCATGTCTTCAAGTGGAAGCACATATCTCTCCTCTCCTTGCTGAAACATTGGTTCACACAAAATGGTGTCAACAAATACATATATCTATGACTTTATCCTGAATTTCTTCAAATAATTATATATATGCAGTTAATAAATCACAATATGTGCCATCATAAAATTCAATCTCTTAGTTCTTAAATATGTGAACAATGGACATTTTAATAGAAATGACTAAAATACTCTTGTATATAAGTAATTTAAATGTGTGAATTATGAACATTTTCGTCATTTATTTGTAAAGTAAAGCGCACTTTAAACTTTGTGTGATTTACCTCATTGAAATTTGAAAATGAGTATATAGCCCCTTATGTCTGTCACGTGTTTTACACTTGTTAAGTTGGACGAAATGTTTAATGGTACACTTCAATCTACAAATCACATGGAGGTTGTGGTCATTTTCAAATGTTAGGTGGGTAAACCACACATAACTTAAACTATAAGGGGTAAAGTGAAGTTTGCCCATGAAAAAATAATGTGTCATTTATCTTACATTAAAATGTGTGTTTTACCTTATATATCTTTATGTTTTCATATTACCTGCATTAATAATTATTTAAAGGGTAAATGACATTGACTTTTTCTGAAATTTGGATAAAATACAATATAAGCCCACAAGTTTAGTATAATTACACTGAGTTTCCTTAAGTTTTTAATTCATATAATATTTGATTCCATTTTTATCAGAAATTCATTAATCATATGAATAGAAAAATAATGTGTCATTTATTTTACATTAAATTATATATTTTACATTGTGTATCTTTATGTTTACATACAATCTGCATTAATTTTAATATATTTAACCTTGCCAAATAGAAAATTAATATAATTATGTCAAAACTATAAAATTTATTATATTTTCTCCCAACCACAAAAGAGATCGGTGTGATTTATCATCATTTAAATAATAAGTAGATAAGAGGAAAATAAAGTTTACGAAAAAGTGGGGATTTGGATTGGAGGCTTTTTATTCTTGCCCTATAAGCAATTAAAATTGTCTCTTACCAAAAAAACAGAAAAAGAAAAAAGAAAAAAAGAAAAAAGAAAAAGAAAAATTTGCCACACAAACATATTCTTTGATTCTATAAAAACATACACACCAGAGAAAAAGAAGGGAGGTGACGGGATGTTTTATTATTTTTTTCTTTTTTCAATTTTTTAATTTTATTTTAATTAATAAACAACCATTGAAATTCAGATCTCAAAAGCGACCATATACATGCATGTTTCCTTCTATTTCAAATCTTTCATCAATTTGCTTGCATTCCTAAAACGCCCTTGCCACATAAGATCCATATTTTTGAAAGTGTAAATTACACAAACCCTTGAGCTTCAGACAAAATATATTAAGCCTTAAAGTGTAAATAGTTTATTTATTTATTATTATTATTATTTAAAGTTACTATTAAAGGAGTTGGAATTTTGATTTTCTTATTCACTAGTTAAAAGCATGGCAATCTTTAAAAATTATCTTCCACATCGTGTAGTCTTGATGCCGAATTTGATAACAGCAATGATTTAGACCACTAATTTTGATGCTTAAATGGAGCACTAATAACATGGTAATGAATAAAAAAAATAAAATAAAAATAAATTAAGACCAAAACATCACATCACTGTGGGTGGAGCTCACTGCCAATTCATTAAAGCTATCTTTAGAGCTCAAAAATTAGAGCTCCAAAGCATTTTTCATTTGATAAATATGATTAACTCTGTATCTTTGCCAATGACACGTATAGTAAGAAACACAAAATTTGTATAGTAAAGTGAAGCCAATATGGAAACATCATTATGTAATACTACCACTGAGGTATGCTGGTAAATTGGCCACATCAATAATTTATTTTTTTATTTAGGATTAAATTTATTTTACCTCTTTGTCGTTTAAGGATTGGAACATTTTACCTTCTTATAATTTAAATATAGTTAGAAAGTTCTCATGCGATTTTAGACTAAGTGCTACCATTAGTATTTTTATTCAAACTAACGGAAGGTGAATTACACACATTACATTTTAGAGTAAGTTTTGTTTTTTGAAAAATTATTTTTTTTTTTTTTTGATCAACAACAAAGATCCCTTTATTGATGATGGGATCTTCAACATCAATAACAACAAAGTTTTTTGAAAAATTATAATGAAATTAATACATTAAAAGAACAATTTTACCTCCATTTTCTCTAAACCTAAAATTAGATTAATATGTTAATTAAAATAAAATAAATTAACAAAAATATAATTAAGAATTGATCTATAAAATACAATCAAGAAATGATCTAAAACGTAATTAAATTAAAATTAGATTAATATGTTAAAAATTATAATAAATAATTAAGAATTTTAGATTAACTGTGATATAAAACATAATTAAATTAAAATTAGATTAGAAAGTTAGTAATTACAGTAAATAGTTAAATATTTGGGATTAATTGTGATCTAAAATATAATTAAATTAAAATTAGAATAAAAATTTAATAATACAATAAATAATTAAGAATTTATAATTAATTGTGATTTGATTGAATTAATAATAGACATTATAAATTATGTGCATAATAAATGAAAAAGAAAAGAAAATAACAAAGAATATAAAGTTTGAGGGTATTATAGTTATTTCATATCTATAGTTAATGGTGTTAATGGTTGCATTTTATTCCAAAATCACATAGGAGGTACAAGACTACTTTTAAGAAAGAAAAATATTAGAGATTCCAAAAATTCTACCAAATGTCTCACATGTGAGACCCAAACCATGTGGTCCCATGTAGATCCCACACCCATGTGAGACATTCAGTAGAAATTTTGATAGAATTTTTAAAGTTTTTAACATTATCCTTTAAAAGATAAGGGGTAAAATGCTGGCAAGTTATCAAGCCATACATAGGGAGGTAAAATGAATTTCTCTTTATTATTTAAAGGTTTGTAATAATATTTTTTGGATAAATTACAAATACACCCTTTGAGATTTGCTTAAAATACAAATTGCCCCCTATGGTTAGAAAAATTAAAAATACACCTTTATTAAAGTTTTTTAGTTAACATAATTAACTAAAAAAATAAAATTAATAATTGCTCTCATATACAATAATAAAATTACTTAAATTCTTAATTGAAACATATTTTTAATATCATTAAAAACTGTTAATTGACTTGATAATTTATTAATAAAAGGAGCGATTTGTTATGAAATTAGAAACCTTAGGGGTGGAATTTAATTTTCAAAATCACAGGTGCGATTTGTATTTTAATCAAAAATTTGTAATTTATCCTTTTTTTTTTAAACTAAATTTATTCACATATTTATTTAGATGATATAATAAAAAAATTTCATTAGAAACGTGTAATGAAAGGATCTGAATCTGTATACACATATATGGGCAATGAAGAATTTCCAATTCAAAAAGGCCTGTTTGGAAAGTATGACTTATAAAATGATGGAAATTAAACATGCCTAACAAATTCCGTTGGGTACATACTATATATTGTTTTCAATGATTTTATTTAAAAAAATAAAGAAAAATTCCAAACAAGGCACTCAAAACTCAAAGCCTATAAGTAGCCCTCAAACCTCATCAACTCGTCACCACGATCTACTTCTTCCCCCAACCATCTCTCTCTCTCTCTCTCTCTAAAAAAAAAAAAAAATATGAAAATGGTGCAAGCCATGAGTTCTTCTGTTCTGACACTAGTGTCAATGATCTTCTTGTATGAATCGTTGTTAGCAAGTGCAACACCAACATACAATGTGGTTAGTTTAGGAGCAAAAGGAGATGGGAAGACAGACTCAAGCAAGGCGTTCTTGAGTGCATGGGATGGAGCTTGTGGCTCGGCATACCCGGCTACGATATACGTGCCTCAGGGAACGTACTTGATTGCATCCAAAACAATTTTTGTTGGGGACATCTGCAAGAACACTGCCATCACCGTTCGTATCGACGGCACTCTTGTGGCTCCCTCAGATTACAATGTCCTCGGAAATAGCTTTAACTGGCTTGTATTTGAGAATGTCAATGGTGTTTCTATCTATGGTGGTACACTTGACGCTCAAGGTACCGCTTTGTGGGCTTGCAAGGCTTCTGGCAAGAATTGCCCTGCTGGTGCTACGGTAATCTTTTACTGTAAATTACTCTTCTGTCTTTTTCTACCCTTACTTTGGTTGAGGGGACTGCTATCCTTTCCTTTCACAATAGGATCATTTAAGAAAAGAAACTGGGTGTTATAGAAAAGTTCCAATTTTCAAAAAATGAATAAATAAATAAATTACTTTTTGGTCCACTATAAGTTCTGGTCTTCAACAGCAGTGCAAAATTGATTCAATACCACCACTAGTGGCAATGCTACTCTTGACACTGAATAACTATTATGAGTAATGAGATCAAAGTGATCTTTGACTCTGTGATTTTGGGTTAAGCAGATTTCTATCCATTATATATACCAAATTATTGCAACATATATTATATATTCCTAATATTGGTTATTGTAAGCTAGTATTATAGGTCAGCCATTCGCTTTCATGAGTGATTTTTTCTTGTAAAACGAATCTTTTTTTTTTTCTTTCTAAACAGTAATAAAATAATATAAGACAAGCTTGATTAGTGCTTCTCCAATATCAATAGTTATGTTTTGCTGGGACCAGTAACAATATATTCCCTAAATTAGTTGCTTTTTTTATTCTTAGATGATTGATTGAAGTAATTAATTGGAACATTAAACTGCAGACCCTGGAATTCAGCAATTCGAACAACGTTGTGGTCAGCGGATTAACATCGCTGAACAGTCAGATGTTCCACATTGTGATCAATAGCTGCAACAACGTCAAGTTACAAGGAATGAAGGTGTCGGCGGCAGGAAACAGCCCAAACACCGACGGCATTCACGTTGCAGGATCATCCAGTGTCACCATTTTGAGCTCCAAGATTGCTACTGGGGATGATTGTATCTCAGTAGGTCCAGGCACTACCAATTTGTGGATTGAGAGCATTGCCTGCGGCCCTGGCCACGGTATTAGGTAAACATTGCTTTTATATTTCCCACATTTTGTTCGACTCTTATCACTTGCAATATATCTTTCCCTTATGTTATTTCCCCATACCACTTGTATGAAAAAGAAATAAAATTATTATATTTTGGTGCAGCATTGGGAGTCTAGGGAAGGACTCGCAAGAATCAGGAGTGCAAAATGTGACAGTTAAGACAGTTACGTTTACGGGTACACAAAATGGTTTGAGGATAAAGACATGGGCCAAGCCCAGCAGTGGATTCGTTAGGGGTGTGCTCTTCCAGCATGCTACCATGGTTAATGTTCAAAATCCTGTTATCATCGACCAAAATTACTGCCCTGGCAACACAAATTGCCCTAATCAAGTAAGATTTGTTATGTTTTCGTTGTGTCAATTTTTTTTTTTTTTTTGGGATGTCTAAAAATAGTAGCAATTTTCATTTACACACATCATTGTTTGCTAAGCATCATACAAGGTGACGTAGGGGAGTTTTTATTGTCAAGGCCCTTGTTCATGTCACATTTGTGCTGGACAATCTTAAATCCATTTGTTAAAAATGAAACCAAATGAAACACCTCTTCTCCCTAGCCCCTATGTTAAAATGTTAAAATCAAGCCCTTTAACATTGGACCCATAATTGGGTAATTGTCTGTATATTTGGATTTCACGTGACTAGTATTTACCTTGATTTTAATACTTATTTTATTTTATTTTATTTTATATATTTGCAGGTGTCGGGTGTGAAGATCAGCGACGTGACATATCAGGACATTCATGGGACATCAACGACAGAAGTTGCTGTGAATTTTGATTGTAGCAAACAGAATCCATGCAGCAAGATAATATTAGAAGATGTGAACCTCATATATATGAATCAACCAGCTCAAGCTTCATGTGTCAATGCTGAAGGAACTTCTTCTGGTACAGTTCAGCCCACAAGTTGCTTGTAGCTACTAGCAACGATGGAGAAAAAAGTTAAAAGAGGAAAAACATATGTTTTTATACCACTAAATATTTTTGTCACATAATTGTGTAGTTTAAGTTTGAGTTTTATAGTATAATATCTCAAAAAATTGAACGTACTTGCTTGAGCCTGTGGCGGTATTAGCCTAATAATAGGCCTAGAGCCTGGCCTTACAAGTGCCTGCAGTTCAGTTCCCATTTTTGGGGTTAACCCAAGAAAATTATTGTAAGAGCATATGCTTTTCTTCAATGAATTAATTATTACTTTAATCTTATTTTCGTTCTATGTTTTTTTGTCAGCAAAAAAAAGACTTTATTGTTGGAAAGATGTTGTACGAGCATAAGATCATACACCAATAAAGAGGGATGAATGCAAAGGATATCATATCAAAATTAAACCATCCTAACTAGATTGGCATTGCGTAACTAGCCCAATTATATACTAGTATGCCACCAAGTAGGTGAGATACCAATCAACAAGAAGGGAAGCAAACAAAAGCAAAGGGGGGAAGCACAATGAAACAATCACGACTCACATTGGTGTGATTTAAAATAATTACAGTATTATAATTTCTATTAAGTCTAAACTTATTGGTTGTTTTAAAAAAAATTGTTATCATGTTTTAAAGTTTTGAGTGTGGAATCCAATGAGTTAAAATTTTATAAACAAATTGTATATCTAAAAAACACATACACACACATAGTTGCATCAAAATCGGCTTAATAGAATTAGTGAGAGAAAGTTCGTTTTACATTTTGGTGTAGCCCACTAGACTTATCTTTTACATGTTTTATGATATTAAGACTCCACAATTAGATAAGACCAATATTTTAGATACAATTTAGAAATTAGTATTTTAAATGAGATAATTATTCTTTTAATATAAGAAGGAAATGTGATAGATGGACATTCTTCTGATAGAATTTACCTGACCCTCTCTTGTCTTCTATAAAAGGATTGATCACTTCCCTTTCAATGTACTTATTATTTTCCCATCATTGAAAAGTATTGCAATCACTCTAATTAAGACAGATAGAGACAAATATGTGAGCCAAAAATTTAAATATTCGACTAAAGGATCATTTTCTCAACTTTCTATAGTTCAATAGTCAATAAAAGGTATGCTCATTTTATTCTTGAGATGTATTGAATTTAAGATATTATTAGATTTAATTTTTGCATAATTATTATGGTTACAACTTACTGTATATTAATTTCTTACATTCCCAACCAAAATATAAATAAATAAGAAAATTCAAATCCAAACTATCAAGAAAAATGTTAACCAACAAAAAAATAAATCAAGCCAAATCAAGCCTTAAAAAAAATGTTAACCAACAAAAAAATAGCTTAAGAAAATAAATTCTAAATAAAACACTAATTTTCTTTATTTACTTTCCTTTTTAGATTGCCTCTAGTCTTGTTTTAGACTCTACCAACATCAAACTTCTACCAAAAAAGTCCAAAACTATTGGAGGCACAAAGCTTGGGAAATTCTATTTCCAAAAATTTAATTACCTCAATATACACATTTAATGAAATATTATTTTAATGACAATTATATCCTAAATTAAAATGACCATAATGGACATCTACCAACACCTACAATGTTATATGAAAATATTCTCTGTACACATCTTTTAAAAATAAGATGTCCACGGAAAGAATAAAATGATGTAAAATTATCCGTAAACATAATATGGCCACATAAACTACTCTGCTGGACAACATATCAAAAAATAGCAGAAGCTGCATCAAAATTTTGGAGAAAATGTAAATGTGTAGTAACTATTATGTAATATTTCTACATACAGATAATCAAAAGGAGCCACATTACTATTTTTTGGCTCTCTAAAAAATAGTTATTCAATTTTCCAACACCGATCAACTTGTGTAATTGATCAGGCAACGAATCAATGAATATTCTACACTAAAATGTTACAAAACAGATGATTTTTATGTGAAATTTTCTGCTAAGAAAATGCTATCATCAAACTTTATTTCCCTATGTTTATGCAGTGGGGTTTGTACAAAAGAATTTTAAACAAGAATTTGAGACTTTGCTGCACCTTGAGAGCAATTTTTACGGCCGGATTTGCTAAGAGCACAAACACAAATCTCTAGAAGTTTATAGTCTTCCTCCCAGAATAAAAGAGAAGCCATCTCTTGGATTTTCCAAAAGCATTTTTGTAGTCAAGTACCTGGCAATTGACCATGTTTGGTAAAGTCAAGCTTGCTTTCCTATAAATTTTCCATTTTTTATGTGGAAAGAATAAGATGTCTGTGGAAAGAATAAGATGTTCATGGAAAGAATGCCTTACCTTCAACAATATTTTGGAATGGAGGTTGAATATGGTCTTCAATGGAGGAAAAGTGTCTCACTACAGACCAAAGTCTTTCAACGGGTGTTCATGTGGGTGGGTCTACACTTGTGGACATAGGATCAATGAACAAGTGTATGGAAATGAGTGTTTAGTGTGTGTACAATGGTTATGAGTGAAGGTGTAATTGTAACTTTCAGTGTGTGGACTGAGAATATTAAGTGATAATCAAATTAATAGGTGTGTATACTGAGAAAAGATGTGCACTGAGGTAATTAAGTATGTGGAAATAGAATTTCCCACAAAGCTTGCCTTCCGTTCACATTGCTGGAGGGTAACATGGTAATTAGACCACATCTGCCAAGAGTTTGAAACCTAAACCGAGAACTAATCTTTACATGTATATTTAAGTTTCACTATGTCTTTTAGAATAAAAGTTTTAAAAATTTCATATTAATTCAAAACAAATACTAAAATTAAAAATATTTATCTAACAATATGCCTAAGTAAAGTTGTTATTTACACAGTTCATAATTAAGAATAATTTATAATTTGATATAAATTTCATATAACTAAGTCACAAAAGATTAAAAATTATTGTCCAATGTACCATCTATATCACCATTAAAATTAAAGTAAACTACATAAAGATCAAAATTAAAATAGATGATATGAAAATATAAAATAAATAATATGAAATATACATTTTAATATAGAAGGGATGACAATAGTATGTTTTTTCATTTATATAACTAATAAATTATTAATGAGAAGAGAGCTATGCAAATTACCTTTACCACTTCGATTTGAGTGTGGGCCAGTGCTAGTATGCTGTTGTTGTCGTCTTGGGGCTGGTGGGCTAGTGTCTTTGTTTGCTGATTCGTGGTACTTATGCTAGGTTGGATGTTGTTGGGTAAGGATTTAAGTGTTTTACTTGGTACTTCCAACTTAATTTTGGATCAGGGACAGCAGGGGTTATGTTGTGTTTGTTGTTTTTTTGTTTCTAATTTTGTTGCAGTTGACTTCTTGCCAACCTTTGTTTGCAAGAGTGTGCACATGATTTGTTGTTATGATTCGGATTTGTTATGATGCATTCTTTTTAACTTTTTTTTTTTTTTTGATCAACAAAAAAGAAACTTTATTGGTGCAAGAATCAAGTATAAAGTATACAACACCAAACATCAATAAAGAAAAGGAAAGTGCGAAAACATCACAATGAGCTAGTTTATCCCAACTAGGTTGGCACTAAAAAGCCCATCCAATCATTTGCTAGCACCTCCAGAGTTGGTAAGAAACCAACGAGAAAAACAGACCAACCATCACAACAACAACAACACAGCTAAGCAAGCAGCAGACTTAGCCTTTGCAGCCAAACTCAACCACCAAACCGATGCTGTTGCTAGTTGAGGACGATAACAAACACACCAACAGCAGAGCATACCGGAATCTAACACAAACCTATAAATCAGCCAACATAACACAACAGACCCAAATAGACCAACAACATACCATTGGCAGAACTTAGCATACCAACATCGTAGACCACAACCTAAGCATAACAGACCAACAACAACCAGCAGGATTTGCAGCCTAAGTATAACTGAGCAACCAAGAAGCAAAGCACCCAAAAGAAAAACACTGCAGAGACCATCACAGCAGAGCACACCAGAGAGCATTTCAGCAACAACTATGCTCAGCCCATCCTCAGCTAGCTAGACAGAGTCCAGTGTACACTGCTCCATATAAAAATTCAGCCAATTAAACAAACTGACATATGGAAAATAAAACTTCCATTCCTAATGCAATATTGAACCTGGAGCACACAAATCAACAGTCATCACCACTACAGAGCAATTTGCCACCAGTCTTGAACACTAGTCACTCACCCTCTAGTTCTGATACAATGCTTAACTTGTGGCAGATTAAAGACCAAGTCATTAATAGAATACTCCACCTGAATTGGTGACGCTTTGAGCCATATGGCTACTCTTAGCTTCACAATTTCACACAAATCCTCCAAATTTGGTTGAAAGCCATTAAAGATGCAATCATTTCTATGCTTCCAAATAGACCAAAGGATAGCCAGAGGTAGAACCATCCAAATTTTCTTTTCCAGCTTTTTCATTCTACAACCAAGCTACCACTGCAACAGGCCAGTCACCGAACTTGGTATTACCCATTGCAAACCCCACCATCTTATAATGTTGGACCATAACAACCAGACAAAAGGGAAAAAGAGTAAGATATGATCCACTGTTTCAATCTCATTTTGACAGAAAACACAAGCAAGATTAGCACTGCCATCTAAGATTCCAATCCTATGGAGAAAACTAGAAGTTTTAACCTTGCCAAGCCAAGCCAAGCCAAGCAAAGCATCCAAAGAATTGCACTTTGGGAGGAGAAAATTGTTCCAGACTGAGTTAGCCACTGCCAGTATAGGCCCCAACAGTGATTCACTCCAATTGTAGGTTGAGGTAACACTAAATACCTCAGATGGATCTGCATTCCATTTTAACTCATCTGATTTGTTGTTATAGAGTGCTGGAGCACTACAAAGAAAATTAAATAATCTCTGAGCTTCTTCCTCTTCCCAGGTGAGCAAGCATCTTTTGAAATTTATAATCCATCCACCAACATCTGACCGTTGCTCAAAGAACACCTTTACCACACCATTTTTATCAGTAGATAAAGAAAATAGCCTAGGGAATTCATCCATCAAACACACATTACCAACCCACTTATCCATCCAGAATTGAACTCTCATCCCATCCCCCAGAACAATATGAGAGTTATTGATATAAAAACTATGCAGTTCTGGATTGGACACAGCAGCAGTGGTGATATCAGACCAAATTTTGGAGCCTCTACCTACAATATTTGGTAACCATCTTCCATCCCTAGCATCATGCTTATGACAAATCACTTCCTTCCAAAGAGTTTGATTCTCAGCACCAAACTGCCACACCATTTCAACAGGAGACATTGATTTAACATTGTCAACTTTCTCAAGCCTAATCCACTTAATTTCTTATTCTTCGTTACCACCTCCCACCGAACAATGCGAATTTTTCGTCTGAGTTCTGACTCGCCCCACAAGAATGCTGATTGCATTCTCTTAATCTCCTTAGCCACCCCAGTAGGGATCCTGAACAGTGATAATAATAGATCGACAAATTAGATATTACAGATTTGATTAGAGTTAATTGCCCAGCAAAAGATAAAATCCTTCTCTTCCAGGAAGCCAATTTCTATTTAAACTTATCAAGAAGGGGTTTCCAAGTACTTCTCCTACTTGGATTAGCCCCCAATGGAAGTCCCAAATATTGAATAGGCAACTTTTGATGAAGGCAACTAAGGCTAGCAGCAAATTCATGCACCAACCCATCATCCACCCCAATGCCATAGATAACGCTCTTATGGTAATTAATTTTCAAACCTGATGAAATCTCAAAGCATCTTAGAATGCTTTTAATATTTCCTACCTCTCTCCTTTTAGCTTCACAGAACAAAATCGTGTTGTTCGTAAATTGCAAATGTGTTACTCTTAATCCATTTGAACCCACCTCTACCCCTTTGATGATATCCAACTCCTTAGCTTTGCTCAATAAAATGTTGAGACCCTCCGTTACAATGTTAAAGAGAAATGGTGACAATGGATCACCCTGCCTAAGACCTCTTTGGGGACAAAACTCAAGTGTTGGTGACTCATTCACCAAAATAGAAATCTTAGTAGAGGAAACACATGCTTTCATCCAACTGACCCAACAAGTTCCAAAGCCAAACTTTGAAAGCATGTCGAACAAACATTCCTAATTAATAGAGTTATAGGCCTTTTCAAAATCCAATTTAAGCACCAAACCTTTTCTATTAGATTTTTGCCACCCATCAACTATCCCATTCACTATCAGAGCACCATCCAATATATTCCTACCTCCCAAGAATACTGATTGTAACTCACTGATAATCTTAGTCATGACCTGTTTCATTCTGTTAGAAAGTACTTTTGCTAATATTTTATAAAAGGAGCCAATCAGACTAACAGGCCTATACTCATTCAAGCAAGAAGGACTTTTAATTTTGGGAATTAGGGCTATAAAAGAACTATTGATCCCCCCTCCCAACAAGACTTGCATTCTGATGAAATTTCCTCATAAATTGAAGCACATCAACTCTCACAATTTTTCAGCATTTCTTAAAGAATGACAAGCTAAAACCATCAGGCCCAGGGGCCTTATTACCATCACAACTCCTGATGACAGAATTGATTTCCTCCTCTGAAAATTCTGTCTCCAATTGTTCCACAACTTGAGCCCCACCAATACTCGGGAATGGGCCAAACAGTTTGGGTTTGACTTTCCAAGCTTCAGAAAAAAAGCCTCATGAAATGTGCTTGAACTTCAGCCCACAGTTCCATAGGCACCTCAATCATTACGCCATTAACTAGTATTGAGCAAAAAGAATTCCGGCTGTTTCTATTGCATGTCATCATGTGAAAGTACCTTGTATTTTTATCCCCTTTAGTTACCCAATTCACTCTAGATTTTTGTAACCAAATCTACTCCAACATTTTACTTAACCTCCAAGCTTCACCCCGACTTCCTTATGTATGAACAATTCTGATTCAAGTAACAGTCTCTCCTCAGCTAACAAATCAAGATTATGGGCCTCATTTTTAGCACTCTTTAGCTTTGAATCAATCTTACCAAACACCGCTACATTCCACTGTTTTAATGCCTGTTTCAAAGCTTTAAACTTCATAAGACACTTGTAACCTGCCCAACCTTCCACTACAAATTTTGACCAACTTTGCTTGACGAATGCTAGCAAATTGGAATGTAAGAGCCAGGCATTGAGAAACCTAAAAGGCTTGGGCCCCCTATTCCCTATCATCCTTCATTAAAATGATAGGACAATGATTAGAAAACATTCTAGGAAGACCCCACAATTTGAAATTAAAGTTTTGTACCCACTCATAATTAAGCAGAAATTGATCAATTCTACTCCATTTCTCTCTGGCTTGAGAATTACACTAGGTAAACTTTCTTCCTAGCATAGCCATATTTATCAACTTGAGTTGTTCAATCATATTATTGAAATCCTTTATCCCTCTGTCCCTCCTTGAGCACCCAATTCTTTTTGAAATATTCTTAATTTCATTAAAGTCACCCCCCATGCACCATGGTCCCAAGAAACTGGATTTCAATCTAACTAAAGACTCCCAAAACTCTTTTCTTCTAACCATTGCATTAGGTCCATATACATTAATGATAACACAATCAAAGCTATAAAAAATTGTACCTAATAACAAGATGAAATTGTCATTACTACAACAAGCCTTCAACCAGAACACCTCTGAATTCCAAATGCATAACATCCATCTAGCCCTTCCAATCGCATCAACTGCCATAAATTCAAAATTATCCCAGGCCACACAGACCGAACCATGATAGAATCAACTCCTGACTTCTTTATTTCTTGTAAAAGAACAATGTCTACTTTTCTTTTTGCAAGGTGTTTTATTAGCTTCCTTTTTTTTTTTTCAGGTCTACCAATAGCCCTTACATTTGGTGATTGTATCTTCATTTGCACAACAAATATAATAACCCGACCCTCTTATAGGCTTTTAATTTTTCATTATATGTGTAATTATATGCTTGATGTGAAATTCCATGTGAAATTGTGTTTAATAATGTGAATTATATGATTATGGAATCATGCTTGTCAGTTGTGAGAAAAATCTGTTAAAATTGCGACGTTTGGATTAGAAATTGGAAGCCTTAGAAGTGCGATAACCCGAAATTGACTTTACAATTGTGATTAGTATGATTTTTAGGTCATAATATTAAATTTTTATAAAAAAATGATTTGTAATGAATTAAATTGATTAATTTGAGTTTAAGCCTTAAATAGTCTATTAGACTCATGACTTAGCTACTTTTCAACACAAAAAGAAAATATCTCTTGGGAAAGAAGAAAGGCGAAGAGAGAGAGAGAGAGAGAGAGAGAGAGAGAGAGAGAGATAGAATCAGCTAAGAGTTTGAAGAATTTGGGAGAATTCAAGATTAAAGTTCAAGGTGAGTGTAAATCAACTTAAATACCCTAAATCCCCTTTGATTTACGAATATCAAGCACTAAAATGAAGTTTTATAATCACCTAAGTTAGGGTTTTGACCTAAAGAACTTGTTTGAGATAAAATCCATGAAAATCATCAAGTTTCATTGTATTTATTTAAATTAAGAGCTAATTCTTGTATTTTGAGTTTGTTCGAGTTAGCTTGAGGAAATAGCTTCAAGGGTTGCATGTTTTGGTCTATATATATATATTGTATCCCTTTTGGGTTCACCATGAAAAGATGAAAAGAATATGATCCTTAAGTTATATAGAGTGCCTTTAAGTGAGTTATGATCTATTTAGGTTTGAGAATCATGTTTATTATGTTCCTATGTTGTGTTAGTGAAAAGAATTTTGCTTGAGTTTGAACCTTGAGATGCCTTTGAAAGCTAAGTTTTTGATGAATTTCGAACTGCTCAAACAGAGTATACGACTGCACGTGCGGGGCCTATGGCCGCATGTGCAGGAGGCGCAGCCGCACGTGCGGGGCTTACAGCCGCACGTGTGTAGACACCCCATTTTTGACCGACCTTAAGACTCAGACGTCACCGATTGAGCGCTTGGTGATGTTGCATATTGCGCTCGTCCAGAGGTTTCAGAGTCTCAGCTGCGAGCCTTGACTCTGGACTTCCGGGCTTTTCTGTGCTTTGCCTCGGTTTGCGAGCCAGGCTCGGTTTTCCTTGTTTTTCTTCCTGAGGGGAGGGAGAGGTCTCGTAGATCATCTCTCAGTGGCCGTAGGCTACGTTTTGTGGTCGCAGGCCATTTTTCCCATTTCGGAGCCCGGTTCCCGGTTTTCGGAGCCGTCAGGCCGTGTGCCTCGGTTCGGGACCGCTTAACCGCCTCTGTTTGCTCCGGTTTTTGGCACATATCTTATTTACTCCCTTTTGAGGGACACTGTGGTCTGAGAGACCCACTTCGTGGTCGAACACCACTCCCAGTGCCTAACGGTCCATTTTCAGGGCCTCAGACTGCGCGTTTCGGCCCCCGAACCTTCATTTTGCATCGGTTTTGTTTCATTTTTGGCAGGGACCTCTGTTTCATTGCTAGGAAGGTCACAGAAGGGTAGGAGGCCAGTAATTGTTTCAGCAACCAGTTATATTCCTTCATCGCCCTCCGACGCCCGTTTTTTCTCACTCGAAAGCTAATGTTGACCACCCCACATGGGAGGCCACCAATATCATATGGTCGGCTAGTAATTGTGATTGACCCTTTTGAACCCCTCCTAAAAGTGGCCTATTCTCTCTCCTGGTTCACTGTTGCCAATTTTTGACCACAGGGTTGTGTTGAGAACACTTGGGAGGCCACCAATTTGTGGTGGTCGGCTAGTAATTTCACTTGGCCCTTTTGACCCCTAGCCGGCCGGCCATGGGGAGAGCCGGCCGGCCACCTGCAACCTCAATAGCTGGCCGGTCTTGCTCCTTGCTGCAGGTACATTCCATATATGCATCTGTTTTTCCCCCAGATTTTGTATCCGGGGGGCCAAAATTTTGGGGGGAAACTTGAATGTTTTCCTCCCCATTTTTCCCCCTCTTTCTCCCCCTCATTTGCCTATATAACAGAGCCTTCAGCTCTGGTTTTTGGGTTGAAAAAAATTCCCTTGGAGCTCTTGCATTGTATCTCCTTCCCCTCTCTCATTTCCACCCTCTAAGCATCCAAGTCCAACCCTTTTTCCACACCACACCACCACCTCCATTCCAGTAGCTAGGAGGGTCTTCTCAGAGGCTAGGAGGCACCATTCCTCAGTCCAAGAGGCAGCAAAGGATTGGTCTTCAAGGGTGAGCAATACTTCCCTCTTTTTTGAGCTTATTTTGTGTCATTTCTTAGCCATTTTTGCTTGCTGTTTTGGGCTCCGACCCCAACTGAAAATGTCATTTTTTTGAGCTCATTTTTCTGTTTGATTAAGGGTTTTTACTTGTTTGGGACTTCCTACTACTACTTCCTTCTTTATCTCTTCTTAGGCCCTAATTTTGCATAGTATTTTTGGCCTATGTGTAATCTGTTTTGGAGCATGTTGTAAACTGTAAAATAAGCTTATTTGAGCCCTTCTTCAACATTTTTGAAGGGCTCATCACTGTTTGGAGCTCCCATGTGCCACTTGTCATTATATCCCTCTGTACCCCCTTTTTTGCATGAATTATTAGCCTATTGTGTCTCTGTTTTTGGACTTTGGTCTGAACTGAAAATGGCCCTATTTTGACCCCCTCTTCATGTTTCATTAAGGGTCTATGGCTGTTTGAGACACCCTTTGTATACCTTGTGTTATAGCTCTCTTTTGGCCTTAATCTTGCATAGTACTTTGAGCATACTTGTATACTGTTTTGGGTCTGGTGATAAACTGTAAAAAGCCATATTTTTGGTCCCTCTTCAACATTGTTGAAGGTCCTCACTTGTTTGAGACCTCCAGCCACTACTTGCTTCTTTGCCCCTTTGTTGGCTCATTTCTTGCATGAGAATTTTGCCATACTTATATATGTTTTTGAGGCCTGTCATAAACTGTAAAACATCATATTTTTGGCCCCTATTAAATATTGTAGAAGGCCCCTTCTCTGTTTAGGACCAGCATTTGTGACTTGCTTCATTACCTCTCTTGTGGGTCCATTTTTGCATGCTAGCTTAACCCCGCTTGTGCTCACTGTTTGGCCATGCTTAAAACTGTAAATGTGCTTTTTTTGGGCTTCCTTACGTCTGTCTTTACACTTCATGTTCCAATAACGCATGTTTTGTATAGCTGTAAGCTATTTCATGTGCCTAGTTTCGCATTTCGGGGCCATTCCATGCATCGGGTGCCATGTTTTCATGATTCGGGGCTGTTTTGCATTGTATTTTTCTACTGAAATTTGTATACTTGTATGCCATGTTCCATGCTTTGTCATGCCTTGTTAGAGTGGCATTCGTGCCTTAGGATTAGTCCTCGGTTTGCGTGCACGTGTGCACGCATTTCGAGTGTCTCATCTTCATCTAATGCCTCCTATGTGAGTGTGGCTGAGGTCCACTTGTGTTGGTCTAAGCCCATTATGCATTGTGTATGCCATTCCATTTCATAGCATTGTGTATGCTAGGGTGTATGTTTAGCGCATTGCGTATGCCATGTTACCTCATGCATCGTGCATGCCATTTCATAGCATTGTGCAAGTTAGGTTGTATCTTAGTTGCATTCATGCATGTCATGCATATTGCATTGTGTTCGGGATAGGAGTTAGCCTGAGCACGGGAAACGAGGGACGTTTCGTACTCCGAGTGACGGAACGTATCTCAATTCCCCAGTCACCGACACTCCGGATTATCCGTGATGGAGTTAGGTTTTAGTTGAGTTTTCATATGCATTCATTCTATATTGAGTTGTGCAATTTGACTCCTCGGCCATCATGCATCGAGATGCGTGATTGGTGGCACAGGATCGAGGCATGCATACATTTGTGAAAATACATTGCCATGCCCTTTCTGCTCTCTGTTGCAGCAAATCAAGAATCAGCAGTCTTCCGAAGGCTTGGCGCGCTTTCCAAAAACCATTGCAAAACAGAGGCTAATCGGGCATTCCAGTGGATTTCCGCGCAAGGTAGCCCAAACATACATCATTCATCAGAGTCGAGGCAAGTCCTTGGCTTGCATGCAATTTATAGCTTTCTTAGCTAATTTGTTAATTAATTAGGAATTTGTACATATTTTGGGCTGTATTATTTATTTGGACTGTACTATTCGGGGACTGTATATTATTTATTCGGACCCTCCGTGCGAGGGCATAATTGTAATAAGTGTGCGTGCGTGTGATGTATGTCTTCCAACCCCACGTCTTTCTCTCCCTTTTATTTACCCGCTTATGATGGTTAGATCTAGGCATGTTTCAATTAGCATACAGTACGATAGCATGTTGCATTCATTCATTCTGTTTTGCATGCACCGGGCTCGGCGCACCATACTAACTGCATTTGTATTTCAATTCCAAGTTAAATACATGTTAACTGTTGCATCTCATATGCCATGTTTAGGATAGCCGAGCCTGCTATAAGTTGCATTTTTTCATGTGTTTAATTAGACATTTCTGTATAGTTAGGATCATGCATGATTTCTAATCGGTTTCTGTTTTGGCTTGGAGTACTCGGTGAGTTTTTATGCTTTAGCATCCTTGCATGTGTGTGAGTGACTCCCATGAATAGCATGCTTACCATGAGGCTATGTGCTTATGTGATATACCTGCTTGAATGCCTGTGGGTGAAGGTTGGGTTATTTGGATTGGAACAAATCATTCACTATGAGTTTTAAGCCCACTAGATAGTGGCAAAACCATGTTTTCTAAGCCTACCTGAGGGTGGCAAAATCTGCATTTTAAGCCTACTTGTGAGTAGCAAACCATCTTTCAAAAACAAACATGAAATGTTTTGTTCCAATTCAGGCGACCCAGTCTATACTTGTATGCTGTGCGCATCACATAGTAAATCTACGCTAATAACCGGAATAAGAACACATAATGTTTCAAAACTCGATATCATGGTTAGTAGAGGCCGATCCTTGATCGGGCGAGCGGGGGTGCTCACGAAGTGACCTTCCCCAATCATACCCACGTTCCCGAGCCGAGGCAACTTTGGTGATGACGGACACGTGGCCTTAGGCAACGAGTCAGGTTTCCTAAATTTCCCCAAAATAAAATATTTAGGTGGCGACTCTGTATCTGGCAAAGCAGTCCATGTTTGGCACTTCTTTCAAAAATCTGTTTTCTCAAAACGATTTGCCGGATTTGGACTCTTTGGTTCAAGATTAAGAACCGTGACAACAAATCGAGTCCGAGCTGTAGCGAGGTCCCCCCGCGGGCCTGTCTACAGTTTCTGGGGACTCTGTTGGGGACTTAGAGAACTTGACTCGAACTCATGATACCTTGTTTTGGCTACACTTATGTGTTTCTTTGCATTGCATTTGCATTGGTGTGCCTAGGACACCGTGTTTGCCATCTGCTATTCCTGAACGGTTTGCCAGAGGCTTGTCTTGTCAAGGCATGACCATAAGGCCTACCGGTTGTGGGCTCTGCCAGTATGGGAACACAAACCCCGGTTTTACCAGGGCACCCTTTTTGACCATTCGACCTAGTGCATATCGAAATCCATAGTGACCATTCCAAACTAGGACATGTTCTTACCCGATATAGGTTGTTTGAAACCGCTGCGTGCGTAGTGAAACCCTAGCTCCTGACAAAATAGGATAGGAAACCCTACCCCAACATGGGGGTGTTTTGGCTCTCACTTATTTGTTATGTGCTTTAGAGTGCGTCTCTACAGGAATGCATGTATCAGTTTATGAATCTGGGCATCAGCCTGCGGGCATCAGTCAGTGTTGAGGATCAGTTATCTGCGGGTATCAGATTCAGTCTGTGGGGACAGTGATTCAGGGATAATGATCAGTGTTTGAGGGCAGTGTGTATTCAGCTTATCAGCCGTATGTTGTTATGTCCAGCCGTGTGTTGTGTATTTATTTTAAGCTGTTATGCTGTCCGTTTATCTGGTTGTTTATTTCCTTATTGCTTTATTTATCTTTTTGCTAGGACAGTTTTTAGCACAATTGCTTCTGACCCAGTAGATATTCCCAAGCACTTTGGACAAGAGGTCGTCGGCTCAATCGATCTGAGGATCTGGTTGACGGACAGCCAGTGTTCCATTCTCTACCCCCAATTATCAGGAGGAGGCCGAGAAAGCGCAGTGTGTCTGAGCAGAGGTTACCAGAACAGTGGGCTACCTTAGCAGTGAATACTCGGGCTAAGGTTTCAGTATTTGCCATAGAAATACACATACCGGTTTGTCGGCAAGATCAGCAGAGTGTAGCCGAAATGGAGGAAATGATGCGCCAAATGCAGGAGGACGCCACCTGCCAAGCGGAGTTCTCCAAACAACAGGCCACAGTCATGGCCCAACAGGCCGAGCTCATCACTAGACTGTAACAGCAGAATGCAGCGTCAGCTTCACATTCAGTCCCTCCTCCACCAGGGGTCCCGCCACCCGAGCAGGCACCAACTGCCCAAAATGTCCTACCAAATACCCAGAACACCTTGCCGAATGTCCAAAACATCCAGGAGGACACAGGCCTTCCAACGAGGCCAGCTCCGCCCCCACTTCCGCCTCAACTGTCCAAGACCCATACACCCGCCAACCACCCGGACTCTCTCTTCGAGTTCGAAATAGACCATACAGCACTGAAACTGAGCAAGCTCGAGAAGCTCTTCAAAAAATCACAAGGGTAAAGGCTATTCCGGATATCGAGGATGGATATACCGATGTGGCCGTGACATTGCCAGACAGATTCAAAATGCCCCAGATCGATCGCTTCGATGGATCTGGGGACCCCATAGTCCACCTCCGGCTATTTTCAGATATACTGCGGCCAATGGGCCTAACCAGATCACAGAAGCTTTCGCTATTCTGCCAGACCCTCTCGGGTGTCGCCGCCATCTGGTATGCAAAGCTGGAGGATGATGTCAAGAGGAGTTGGGACGAAATGGCTGAAGCCTTTGTTGCGCAATACTCGTACAATACCCAGATCGAGATTACAACCCGTTGATCTCGAAATAACGAGGCAGGAGCCCAAGGAGACTTTCTCAGATTTTGTGACCCGATGGAGGGCGAAGGCATCAATGATGACTTTGAGGCCTACAGATAAGGACCAGATCAGGATGATTGTGCGCAATCTCCAACCAAAACTGATGCAGAAGATGATTGTACTCCCCTTCCCCACCTTCTCAGATCTACACGAGATGGGGGTACAAATCGAGGACGCAATGAAACAGGGTCTGATTGACCAGGACAGGGAACAGCCCAGGAGAACCTTTAATCGTAACAACAATGCAGGCCCGAGTGGTGCTGCAACTGCAAGAGCTTCAGAGGTGAGCATGGTCGCCACCATTTCCCCTCCATTCCAAAACCTATGGTAGCCACACCCTTCTCCGGTGCATCCGGAAGCAATACACAGACCACTAAATACCAACCTAGAGGCCAAAGAACCTTCACTCCACTGTATATGCCCCTGTCCAAAGCTCTGGGGGTTCTAATCAGGAAAAAGCACTTGACACCCCTAGAGCCGAGGCCACTACCAAATCCACTCCCCTCCCTCTCATGACCCAGCCAGATACTGCGCGTATCACCAACACCACGGTCACGACACCGACCGTTGTTTTAGACTGCGTCACAAGATCCAGGATCTTATTGACAAACAGGTGATCGCGCCTCCCGACAAACCCAACGTCACAACAAATCCTCTCCCACCACATAACCAAGCCCCCCTCCCAATAGAATCAACTTCATCCAAACTGGGGTCGTGTCTTACGATCCTAGTATCTATATCACACCCATCCTACCTACCTAAGCCGGAGGTGCTCCTTCCCGACTGCACTGACTCTTTGTGCATGTTGGACATCTCCACAAACCCAACTAGAGCCAATGGTGGTGACCATCGAAGATAGGACAAGGCGAACTTCAGAAGAGAGTGGAATTGTTGAGTCTGGAATTGAACAGTTTGGGAGTTTCGCCAGGGAAGCCTATGATCCAAGTGAGTACATTCTACCAGCAGGCCAGATTGGTTCGGGTATAGAATTGTCAGAGAAGGCAGAACTGTGTGTAATCCAGGGATGGATTTGAGCAAGGGGCAAATGATTTGACGGCTGTGGAGGAGGACTTTGCCAACCTCCAATTTTTAGATGACCAAGAATCAGGGGGCGCGGCAGTCAACTGGTTCGATTATGAGGAATCAGCGGAGGCCATCGGGTGGCTGGATGATCAACCGGATGTTGTGGAGTTTCAACCAGAACAGAGCCCGGCAGGGGCAAAAGCATTAGTTGTGGTCGGAAGGGCCGAGAGTCAAAGTATATTGCCGGAGAGCGCCGGTACAAAGAATTTCGCTTGGGACTTAAGCAGTGAGGGTGCAGAGAAATTGGAACAACAAACTGCAGTGACGCAGTCAGAACAAGAGAAGTTTTGGGTTTCCGAGAGAATCAGAAAGGCAAAAGCCCATGAAGGGATTGAGAGTGCTGTGGGCACGAAGACAGAAGATGCTGCGAGCATGTGGGCTCAAAGTACTGCGGGTACAATCACGCCAGAGCCAGACAAATGTTTGTTGGCTACTCATGGGATGTGGTGGGAAGACGACGATTTATGTCTTGCCCACACAGATGAGGATTGGGGAAGCAATCAACCAGACGACACCTGGTATCTCGATGAGGTTGATCACATGACAAGAAGTGGGCGGTATTTCAAGCCCCCGCACTTAGACCAGCCAGAGGCATCTGGGAAGGACAAGGAAGCTGAGAAGCAGAAAGAGAAACAACTTGAAGAGGAGGCGGTGCTCAAACAGTTAAAGAAAATACAAGCAGACATCTCCATCTGGGGACTGCTTATGGCTTCACGAGTGCACAGACAGGCTGTCCTATCTGCTATGGACAAAGCCAAACTCTCTATAGATACCACACCAGAGCAGCTGGTTGGACTGGTCTTTCCGGGAGGAGGTTCCCTGGCATTATCCCTTTCAGACAAAGAACTGCCGCCTGAGGGCGCAAATCATAACAAACCCCTCTACATTTCCGTGGAATGTAAAGACAAGTGGATACCGGTGGTACTTGTTAATACCGGGTCCGCCATCAACGTCTGCCCAGCCAGAATAGCGTATGCAATTGGGTTGAAGCCTGTGGACTTCGTGCCGACTACTCAAGTGATCAGAGCCTACGATAACACCAGCAGGGAGGTGATGGGGACTGTCAAAATTCAAACCCAGGTTGGTCCAGGACAACACAACATTGAATTCCATGTCTTGGACGTTCCCGCAACCTTCAATCTACTCCTGGGGCGGCCGTGGTTGCACCAAGTGAAGGCAGTCTCTTCCACTTTACATCATATGTTGAAGTACCCCTCACGGGAAGGGGGTGGCTATCGTCTTCGGGAATTCGTCTATCCATCCACCGCCAGAAGTGTCCACACCAGTCTTGGAAATCGAGCATGGCACGGAGGATGTGTTCTTATCAGGGTTCACTCTGGCTGAGGCTCGGGTGGTGCAGAATATCATGGCTGTGAATGAAGGAGTGTACGTCAATGCTCAATCTGTCTACCTCATGAACAAGCTACAACACATCCCCAGGATGGGATTAGAAAGAAGCGGCCGGAAGGGCGTCTCAGCATTGGCCGAAGTGCCACACAACCCTCATACCTTTGGATTGGGTTATCTGCCCACCAAAGAGGATTGGGTGAGGAAGGGAAAGGAAATGGCTGGAAGAGCCAGAGCAAAGCAGGCTGGGAAGCCATTTGACTTGATGCATAGGCCCATTCAGGGTACCCTGAACGGACGCTTCGTCCGGGAGGGGGAGGACTTTCCGTTTTGCGGCTTCCCAGAGCCATGGCTGAACGCGGAGAAGAAGCGCGTGCCAGGTTTCGAGATCTTCTTCGACCTGCAATTACCCGAGGAGGATGTTGCCGAAGAGCAGACGGACCCATCAGCTGAGATTGAACAGTGTAAGGCAGTGGACTCCGAGGGTGCTGAAATTGAAATGGGGGTAGCACTGGCATGTCTACTTTCAGATCCTCCGATCGACCAAAAGTGCTTGGGGGATAACTTCTCGGTTTCCATGATTGGGGATGAAACGGCCGCGAGCCTACCAGCAGCTATCTTGGATGCATCTATCGCACCCTCTCTCACTTGGCAATTTGAAGAGGGATTTTTGTCCAGCAGCACCGGGTCAGGTAGTGAGCCGGAATCTGATTCCACCGAGTCTTGTGAGTCGGAATCAGGTTCCATCTCGACTGAGTCTGAGTCTGGTAATCCTGGGGATAATAACCCGGATACCACAGTCTTGTCCAGGTCGTCTTTTTCTTTCTCATTTGAGTCTGTTGTAACCGAGAATTCGGACGATTTGGATGAACTTAATGAGAATCAAGTAGCTGTGGTTTCTGAGTACTTTTCTGTGCCCTTGATTTATTGCATAAACTCAAACTTTCAAAATTTTGATGAAAACGACGAGGAAGAAATTCCTCCGGTTTTGCAACGTTTAATTGAGCAAGAGCAGGAGAGATTTGTCAAACCCCTAATGGATGAAATCACTACCGTGAATGTTGGTACTGAGGAGGACCCGCGGCTGGTCCAGATCGGGTCCACGTTGTCTTCGGAGGAACGCGAGCGCTTAGTCGCTTTATTAAAAGATTTCAAAGATGTTTTCGCGTGGTCCTACGAAGACATGCCTGGAATCGATCCTGAGATTGTACAGCATCGGATCCCTCTTGACCCCGAGGCCCGACCCGTCAAGCAGAAACTCAGGAGGATCCGCCCGGATTGGGCTCTTAAGATTAAGGAAGAGGTCACCAAGCAAATCGACGCAGGCTTCCTGCTGGTATCAGAATATCCGACTTGGTTGGCCAACATCGTTCCGGTGCCGAAGAAAGATGGCAGGATCCGAGTATGCGTAGACTTCAGGGATTTGAACAGAGCTAGTCCGAAGGACGACTTTCCCTTACCGCATATTGATGAGTTGGTGGATTTCACAGCAGGGCACGCGTTGCTTTCATTCATGGATGGCTTCTCTGGCTACAATCAGATAGTAATGGCACCAGAAGACCGGAAAAGACTGCATTCACCACCCCGTGGGGGACATATTGCTATAGAGTCATGTCGTTTGGGCTGAAAAATGCTGGAGCTACTTACCAACGGGCCGCGACCACAATATTACATGATATGATCCATAAGGAGGTTGAGGTGTACGTGGACGACATGATTGTCAAATCCAAAGATAGAGAGGGCCACTACACCGCCTTGCAAAAGTTCTTTCAAAGGATCAGAGAGTTTCGGTTGCGGCTGAATCCTCAGAAATGTACATTCGGTGTTACAGCGGGAAAAATGTTAGGGTTTCTGATTACACAAAGAGGCATCGAAGTCGACCCTTCCAAAATCAAGGCCATCTTAGAAATGCCACCACCAAGGACTGAAAAGGAGGTGCGAGGCTTTCTGGGTAAAGTGCAATTCATAAGACGGTTTATCTCAAAATTAACCTTGACTTGTGAACCACTTTTTGGTCTCCTGAAGAAAGGCAAGAAGTCCCAATGGGACGGCCGATGTCAAGTTGCGTTTGAACAGATCAAAGAATATCTACAGAACCCGCCCGTTTTATCACCACCAGAACCGGGGAAACCGTTGATATTGTACCTCTCAATGACTGAGACCACCATGGGCTGCATGCTCGCACAAGAATCCGAAGAAAAAGTGGAGAGAGCCATCTACTATCTGAGCAAAAAGATGCTAGAGTATGAAACTCGCTACACGCCACTGGAAAAGGCTTGCTTAGCTTTGGTATGGGCTACCAGGAAGCTGCGGCACTACTTGTTAGCTCACTCCGTAATGTTGGTTTCACGACTCGATCCCATCAAATATCTTTTCGAGAAACCGGCACTTACGAGTAGGCTAGCTCGTTGGTTGCTGTTGCTCTCTGAATTCGATCTGAAGTATGTAACACGCAAGTCAGTAAAGGGAAGGGCAGTAGTAGAGTTCCTAGCCGATCATCCGGTAGAAGGGGGTGAAGCAGTCGAGTACTTATTCCCAGATGAGGCCATCTTGCACATCAACGATGAAACTTGGACGATGTACTTTGACGGAGCATCAAATCAGCACGGGTATGGGATAGGGGTGTTGCTGATAGCACCCGACGATTCTCGTATCCCCCTAGCCTTCAAACTCCGATTCAAAGTCTCGAACAATGAAGCTGAATATGAAGCATGCATTGCCGGTTTGGAAGCAGCCCTGGAACTAGGGGCAAGACGGTTGGACGTCATCGGGGACTCGAACCTTGTTGTGTCTCAAGCAAAAGGAGACTGGAAAGTAAAAGAGGAAAAGATGATGATGTATCACCAGACCTTGGATTTGCTAATTCCTCGGTTTGAGAAGCTAAACTTTACTCATCTACTAAGAGAAAACAACAGGTTCGCAGATTCTTTAGCAACTCTATCTTCCATGATAGACATCCCATACGGAGTCCGGATGCGTCCAGTCATCATTGACCAGAAGTTTGCGCCAGCCTACGAGTCAATTGCTGCTATAGATGAGGTTCAGGATGAAAATCCCTGGTATCATGACATTTGGAATTTCCTGGAGAAGGAAACATACCCGCCAGGGGTAAATGCCAAGGATAAAAGGGCAATAAGAAGGTTGGCCGTTCAGTTCATCATCTGTGGGGGTAAGCTATATAGAAGGGGTCATCTGGGAATGCATAAGCTGTGTGTTGATGTCGAAGAGTCAAAGCGTCTGATGGAAGCCATCCAAGGGGGGGAATGTGGTGCACACATGAGCGGAGTAATGCTAGCACGAAAGATCCTCAGACAGGGTTACTACTGGTCCACCATGGAGGAGGATTGTATCGGTTTTGTCCAGCGATGTCACAAGTGTCAAATTCATGCAAATCGCATGAATATCCCGCCGTCGAAGCTATACAACATGACTTCACCATGGCCATTTTTAGTCTGGGGAATTGATGTAATCGGGGCCGTCACTCCAAAGGGGTCAAAAGGGCATGAGTTCATCCTGGTTGCGATAGATTATTTCACGAAGTGGGTCGAGGCCCAATCTTATGCGGTGTTGAAGGCTTCACATGTTGCGAAGTTTATCAGAAACAACATCATCTGTCGCTACGGGGTCCCAAGCGAGATAATTTCAGATAACGGTTCCCACTTCAAGAAGGAAGTGATAGACTTGTTGGAAAAATACAATGTGGCTTTTCATAAGTCATCCACATACTGGCCGCAGACCAATGGAGCGGTTGAGGCTGCCAACAAGAATATCAAGCACATATTACAGAAGATGGTGGAAACCTATCGGGACTGGCCAGATAAGTTGCCGTTTGCTCTGTGGGGCTACCGGACTTCAATCAGAACTTCTACTGGAGCGACTCCGTATTCATTGGTTTATGGGATGGAGGCCGTTCTACCTATTGAGATTGAGGTTCCATCATTGCGAATATTGGCTGAGTGTCAAATAGCCAAGGCAGATTGGCAGCAGAGCAGATTTGAGGAACTCATGCTCTTTGATGAGAGAAGACTGAAAGCACTGTACCACATTCAAGGCTATCAACGCAGAATTGCCCGGGCTTTCAATAAGAAGGTTAAGTCTAGGAATTTAAAGGAAGGAGATTTGGTACTTAAGGACAACCGAGCTCCCATCCACGACCCTAGGGGCAAGTTCAGACCCAATTGGACTGGTCCCTACATCATTAAGTCTATCTGGTCAGGTGGAGCTGTGGTTCTGATGGATCTGGATGGCTTAGGATTTTCACAGCCGATCAACATGGACAAGTTGAAGAAATATTACCCTTAAGAGGCTCGCTAGGCCGAAAACCCGAAAGGGCGACCTAGGCAAAACTCAGAGCACAAAAAATTTGAAATTTTAAAAACTGAGCTCGCAAGGTTGAAAACCCGCAAAAGGCGGCCTTGGCAAAAGTTAGAGCGCAAAAGGAGAGTGAAAATACCCGAGCGAACCTAAGCCTGAACTACGTAAGGCTTGATTCCCATCTTTGGGATACGTAGGCAACTTCATCCTGAAGTTCAGCCATAAACATTTTCCCCGATCAACTTTGTCCATTTGATCATCTCAGTCATCCTTGTCCATCAGCATTCATCGTGATCTCTAGTACAGTGCTTTTCAAACTAGGGGCAACTTTCCGTTGCTGTGCAGTGCCGCGGTGCTATGCAGACTAGGGGCAACTTTCCAGTTGCTGGAATCCGGGGTTGTGCATCTCAGTGACAGATCTCAGGTGTGTCCAGTTCTGATCCATATCGAAAATAGCTTTGAAAAGTTTTAATAAAAGTTGACTTTGTTCAAATTAATCTTTTTACAACCAAGACCATTTTTGGACCAAAGCGGAAAATTTTCAGTACCCACAACCTTCAATCTCATTGATTTCAAAACAGAGTTCTCCCGCTCTTGCATACAAATTGAAGTTGCTTTTTTTATTACATCCATGAAGAAAACTTGAAAGTACTAGTAAAGCAATAAATCCGGGGCACGGATAAGTCAGGTGTCCCTGTGCCCCCTCCCAGAGTTAGTAGAAGGCTCTGATGCCAAGCTGGGCCTAGTCTGTGCCTCCTCATTGAGCCAGTCCCAGCACTCGTCAGACAAAGCACAACTGAAAGTGGAAGCGGGGGCCAGGAGCTCTCTAGTCCTCCATGCCGTGGCATAACGGGCAAGCTGAGCGCCTCGGATCGGGAATGCAGCCGGTTACTCTATCCCCTCCGGTGGGCAAGTCTGATCATGGCCAAACTGGCGCTGGAACCGGAACGAGAAGTAAAACACGCAGTGGGTCAGACCAATCAACTGGATCCCGACTAGCCGGGAGATGCTATAGCTCATCGCCGGGAGACTAAGCCAAGAACAGCGCCAAGCAATGCGGTCTGCAGACAAATTGCACATCCAATCAAACCACCACCCTTCGTTAGGGGCATCGACTAAGCATTGGCGAAAGAAGTAGCCGCGAGCTGAATAGGCAGGGCAAGAGTCCACAACCTGCAATTTATCCATCAACCATACCTGGGGAGGGATGAAAAATGAGAGAATAAAGAATAGAGAGATGTACGATGAGAGAAAAGCGAGAAAAGGGTCTTGTGAGAAAAATCGAGCCCGAGGGCCGAGTGATGTGAGCAATATATACGTGAGATTGGGTGGGAAACATTACCTGCAATAGTAGTGGACTCCCTGCAAATCTGCTCGTCTCCCGGCGACAGAAAGCCTCCAAGCCCATCAGCGTCTCGGCCAATGTCATGGCAATACAGCTCTTTCCTTCCTTCAAGCCTTGAGCAACTTCAATCAGACGAATGCTAGATCCACCAAAGCCCGGAGCGAGCAAGAAGTGAGATAGCATACACAAGCAAAGGGCGTGTTGCCGAAAACTTTGCCAATAATGATCGCCGCGGTCACCAGCGTCAGAAAAGCGATGGATCAAGCCGAGAATATCCAGCTCTCCGTTACAGATCAGAGACCGAGCATTGTGCATGGTAAGTCCACACATTTCCCCTAAAGCTTGGGCATGGCCAAAGCGAAATTGAGGCAAAATTTCTTCACAGCGTTCAGATTCCATCAGAATTTGAAAATCTTCGAAAGTTGGACATACCTCTTGCCCGCCGAAGCTGAAAACGTACGTCACTGGAATCCAAAACCTCGCCGCGGCATGGAGGAAGGGGAAGTGCAGCGGAGTGCGGCTCAGCGTGAATAGTGCATTTAAGCCGAAACCCCGGAAATTCAATTTTTCCGAGCCATCTAAGGAAGACATCCAAACTGTGAGATTTTCGGCAAGGAAGGCCTCCATTTTGGTGAAAGACTAAGTTGAAATGAATCAACCACGGGTTTGAGGCTTTTAAAGAAGATAAGACACTATTCAGGAACACGTGTCAAAAATTCGGTGGCTGCTGAGCAAAGTGGCCGGCCGGCCACCTTTTCTGGCAGGCCAGCTACCTTTTCCTCCTTAGATACAAAAAACTGGCTGACCGGCTCCCAAAAGTGGCCGGCCATGCTCCAATGAGTGCCATTAGCCTTGTTTTACCCTCCGAAAGGAAGTTCCAAGCATTTCTATGCACCGGGAGTGTCAAAGGCCTCAATTTCCCTCAGTTTCAGATGCGTCCCGTCGCCCAGATCGTCCGAAATACACTTTGATTATTGAGTTGTTGTTTAGTCTTGCTTATCGAGTTGTTGTTTTGCTTATCGAGTTGTTGCTTTGTTAGTCGAGCTGTGTTGTTTATCAAGTTTTGCTTATCAAGTTGTCAAGTTTTGTGTACCTGAGTTGTTACTCTTATTTTGTTCTGTTTTGCTTATCGAGTTGTAAACTTGCTAAGGTTTTGTTGTATCTTAGTAAGTTAAGTTGTTTAATTCGTTGCGTCGGTTCACTACCTGACTCGGTAAATACACAATGCACATTTCCATTCAAAATCTCATTTTTGTGCAAAATGATGCGATGCGATGCTGAAAAGCATAAAATACAACACTTTTTCAAAAGTTGTTTCATTCCATCATTACAACATTTTGCAAACAGAGGTACAAGTTTTACAGAAAATAAAACTGCCTAACAATATACAATGTGCTACAACTACTAGCAAAAAGGTAAATAAAACAGGGGACTGCAGCGTCAATGCTCTAGGGAGCGGGAATAAGAGGCCCTCTTCATCCTCTTCTGTGAAGCAGCCTCTGCACCACCACCATCATCCAAGTCGGAGCCACTATCCTCGGGATCCCCCTCAGCCTCGCCTCCACTCCCCGAGTCAGGATCAGAGCCCTCCTCTCTGTCAGCAGATGTCTCTGACTGACGATCTGCAAACTCCTCCTCCTCCTCAACTGGCTCCTCCTCTATGATGCGTGTCTGGCGTCTACGAGACGACCCCCCTCCCCGAGCTCCTCGAAAAGGCCGGGATGGCTCAGCTCCTCGAAATGGCCTGGATGGCCCAGTCCCTCGAGAAGGCCTGGATGGCCCGGCTTCTCGAAAAGGCCCAGATGGCCCACCTCCCCAAGAAGGCCCAGGTGGCCCGCCATCCCGCTGAGTGCATACCGGGGGCATCTGAAAATAAAGAATACATCAGCTCAAGCATGAATATCAGATGCAGATACAAGCAAACTACACAAAGTGGATGTATGCGAGTACAGTGCACAAATGTGGTGTGTGTCAGATGTGCTCTACACAAACAGCCTATCAGTACAGTGGAATGATCAAAATCAGCATATCATCAGAAGTATGATAAATGCTAGAAAAACTAAAGGGTACCTGGAAGCCCATGATGGACAACTGCGCCTCTCTACGCAAGACCATCCCCTCAAGTGAGGCTACCATCTCAAGCACCTGATCCATGTACTCAACAGGGGGCTGCAGATGCCAAGGCAAAGGTATCAGTAAAGGAACGAACGTCCAAGTATCTGAGTAATGAATCAAAGCTTTGAAACATATCGGTGGTGAGTCAGGGTCTCTGACATATCGGTGGCCAGGCATCAGAGGCTCTATCGGGATCGGAATCGGAGAAGTAGTCCCATACTGCCACCCCATCAACTCAGCCGGCATGTCCGGCCATCCAGGATGATGATAAGTCGGAGGAATCGGGGGAACCGGTCTACCCCCACCTCTAGATGTACCGGCCCTGCTGGTGGAAGGGGCGTCTGTAGCCGGGGCCTGACTAGAAGAAGGCATGCCAGCAAGCCTCATCGTCGGAGTACGAACTCCTGTCAATGGAGGCATCAGGTAGATGTGACGATAAATGGCATAATCTCCCTCCTCAAGATGCAGTAAGGCATCAGTACCCAGCATAGCATTAGTAACATCCCGGGAAGAGAGCCTATCAGCAATCCGCATACTGACTGGGGGTGCTAAGGGAGGGTCCTGAGAAGTATAGCCCCACACCTGACGCAAGAAGCGCTCCCCCAAAAACCAGGCCGTACCAACTGGCCCCTCGAATAGGATCCTGTACTGGGAAGCACCCTGCCTCCGGCAAATTGGAATCGGAGACCTTCACCTAAGGGCGCCCAGGGTTGCCATGTGATCTGCAGATAACCGATGCATAAACTAATCAGAAATCAAAAATGTACAAGACAAATCAAAGATGAAAACGGAAAGGACTGAGAGTTCTGAAATACCTCCGTCGACCGCACCGTATCGAAGTACTGCCGTAGATAAAGGAGAGTCTCCTGAGGTCTTGGCCAGTGCTGACCCTCAAATACAAGCGAGTACGGGGTCACGAGGGGCCCCTCTACCACCAACTCCGGGGCTAATGTTGGGAAGTACACATAGACCCATAGCTGTGGAAAACAGTGCAGAATGTAAATGCAGAGTGCTGAGGGCAAAATACAGAGTGTAAAGTGCGCTGTGTGTGCAATGTACAAGTAATGAGAAGCAGAAAGGCAAATCAAAAGGGCAGAAAGTACCTCCCAGGCTCTCCAATAGCCGCCAAGTAAGTCTCCCCGACCGCGGGAGGTCGCGCTCATATAGCAGTAAAGGGTGGCCAAGCCGGCGCCACCCCAGTCATACCGTCTGACCTGTGATAGGTCCACCAGAGCGCTCAACATATACAGTCCAACCATGTTCCCTCTATCGGCGAACAAAGTAGTCCTGAAAAGGAACATCAGAAAACCACGGGCATACTGCTCTGCCTCCTCAGGAGTCCCGGGCTCCATCTCCACCCTCCGAAAATGGGAAAAGAACCAGGTATATCGGACTCTGCCCGAAGATCTATCAACAGGCGGGCGAGCCCCCAGTAAATGTATCCAAGCGGCCTCCCACTGGCCCATGTCTTCGTCATAGGGGATGGTCCAACCTCCCACATCAAGACCAATCAGTACGGCAAAGTCGAGCGGGGTCATAGTCAAGTCCCCCGTGGCAGAAAAATGGAAGGAGTTGGTGGTGTCCCACCATCTCTCCACCAAGGCGGCCATCAACGTCCTCCTGGCAGGACAACGAGATAGCCCAGAGCAGAAGGGCCCGAACCCTGCCAAGTTGACCAAATCCCGGACAGCCTCTGGAAGCTCGGCATACCAATCCCGCGCCGCGGTAGAGCCGTATCCCCGCACAGTGCGAGAGCTCACCTGCATTCAGAATGAATGCGTGTTTCAGCATTTTAGAATGAAATGAATGAGCTGCGTGCAAATGAAACGAATAAGCTGCGGGCAAACAAAATGTATGAGCCGTGTGCAAAGTCAAAATCAGAAACAAAATCTGGGCTGTGTGTTCAGAAAATCATTATTTGGGCTGTGTGTTCAAAAAATCAGTGTTTGGGCTGTGTGTTCAACTCTCAATCAATGTGTGCTGCGTGTTCACCTTCAATTTGGGCTGTGTGTTTAGAAAATCAGTATTTGGGCTGTGTGTTCAACTCTCAATCAGTGTGTGCTGCGTGTTCACCTTCAATTTGGGCTGTGTGTTCAACTCTCAATCAGCGTGTGTTGCGTGTTCACCTTGAATTTGGGCTGTGTGTTCAGAAAATCAGTATTTGGGCTGTGTGTTCAACTCTCAATCAGTGTGTGCTGCGTGTTCACCTTCAATTTGGGCTGTGTGTTCAGAAAATTAGTGTTTGGGTTGTGTGTTCAACTCTCAATCAGTGTGTGCTGCGTGTTCACCTTCAATTTGGGCTGTGTGTTCAACTCTCAATCAGTGTGTGCTGCGTGTTCACCTTCAATTTGGGCTGTGTGTTCAACTCTCAATCAGTGTGTGCTGCGTGTTCACCTTCAATTTGGGCTGTGTGTTCAGAAAATCAGTATTTGGGCTGTGTGTTCAACTCTCAATCAGTGTGTGCTGCGTGTTCACCTTCAATTTGGGCTGTGTGTTCAGAAAATCAGTATTTGGGCTTTGTGTTCAACTCTCAATCAGTGTGTGTTGCGTGTTCACCTTCAATTTGGGCTGTGTGTTCAGAAAATCAGTGTTTGGGCTGTGTGTTCAACTCTCAGTCAGTGTGTGCTGCGTGTTCACCTTCAATTTGGGCTGTGTGTGTTCAGAAAATCAGTGTTTGGGCTGTGTGTTCAACTCTCAATCAGTGTGTGCTGCGTGTTCACCTTCAATTCGAGCTGTGTGTTCAGAGAATCAGTATTTGGGCTGTGTGTTCAACTCTCAATCAGTGTGTGCTGCGTGTTCACCTTCAATTTCGACTGTGTGTTCAGAAAATCATTATTTGGGCTGTGTGTTCAGAGAATCAGTGCTTGGGCTGAGTGTTCAAGTTTCAATCAGTGTGTGCCGTGTGTTCACCTCGACAACGAGCTGTGTGTCCAACATCAAAGTGTGGGCTGTGTGTTCATCTCAGAGTTTGGGCCGTGTGTTCAATTCTCAACCAGTGTGTGCCATGTGCTCACAATCAATTTATGGACTGAGTGTTCAGAAATTCGAGAGATTGAACCGTGTGTTCAGGATACAAACATGACAAAGGCATAGAATGCATGAAAAATGCAGAATATGTAGCAAAAAAGGTAAAAACGAAGTAAATGCCTCTCGTGCCTCATATGAAAGATGATACTCTGGCTCCCGCAGAAGCAGATCCCCGGACGCTCGCTCATCAAAGTCTGTGAAGTGATGGAAAACAGCTCGTGGAAGAACGTGTACCGGCGGGGCGTACCTTTCGGGAATGAAGGGTCGAACCCCCGGAGGCAAGGCCATAATGTCAGGGTTATCCCCAGCACCCGAAGGACTCCCATCGTGTGGAAAATGGCCGGCCATTTCAGAAAATCTGCAAAAGAAGCAAAAATAAGCAAAAATGAGCCAAAATTGGAAAAAGTCAACAAAAGTCAACTCTCGGGAAATGAAAAAGTCAACAAAAGTCAACTCCCGAGAAAATCTTCCAAATGTTGAGGCAAACTCACCCCAAGTGGCGAAAATGAGAAAAGAAGCCCCGAAATCAAAATTTAATCGGTTCAAAGTGCTTAAAACTGAAAGATTTCACGGAAACAACTTGCTTGGGACGTTGGAAAACGCGTATAGAGCACAGATCTGAGGGAGAAAATGGTTTGGGGAGCTAGAGGAGATGATTTCGGAGCTGAGGTTATGAGCTCAAAGTGTTTGGGTGAGTGGATTTAAAGAAAAGAAGGTGAAAAGACCAAAATGCCCGCGGATCTGGGCAAGTGGCCGGCTGGCCACCTTTTCAGGCTGGCCGGCCATCTCCTTTTCAAAACCTAGCCGATGGCCTCCCTTGGGAAAGGAAACTGGCCGGTGGTGATCTCCAGGTGGGTCCCAAGCTCTCTGCAAATTTTGGGAAGGATTGGAGTTCCCGGGACCTAAAAAAGCACAAAAGAAGTGCACTTCCTGCCGCGAAATCGCTCCGCCGGAATTTCAGTTTCAACTCCTGATGCGTATCTCATCACCACTCATCGAAAGTGAGATGTATCCTTTTTGAACATGTTGTGATCTCTCCGGGATGTAAACCGGAGGCCGCGGTCGAGTCGCTCTCACCAAAACACGCATTTCTATGCCCGTTGTTTCGTGACAAACATGCATTCTGGTTCGCGCTTATTCTGCATTGTTGTGCACATAACTTGCATTCTCATGAACATACTTGCATTGTTATGCACGCTTTCGTGATATTACCATGCCTCTGTGCTTAAGCTTGCGTTGTCACGCACGCTCCTTTCTCGCATTGCAATGCACTCACCCACCGACACCACGTTTGTCGAACTTTCGATATCACATTGAATATATGTTGCTAAACATGTTGTGCTTGTTGAGTTTCTCTCTTTCGCAGGCACGATATTGTATGTATAGTTCATTTGAAGCTGGTGCGACCAGACGAATCGCGTAGGTATCGCATCTTCTCCGTGTGAGACGCGACGAGAATTGAATAATTCTCCGCATTCCTAACTGCATGAAATGTAGTTGTTGCTTTGCATCCTTGCTGAAAACTGTTGCATCTGTTTGCGAATACTTGCCTCATTACAGCTTGCTGCATTTGCATGAACATCGAGTTACATTTGGCTTCCTGTATATCGCTTTGCATTTTGCCCCCTGCCTGCGGGCACATCTCAGTTTATCTTGTATGATTGTCTAAGTCTTCGGCCTTGTCAAAAATGGGTCGTCTCTGGGCTTTGACATTCACTCCCGTCACTTTTTGACTTCCGAGTTCTGTCAAAGAGGGGCAACTGTAGACACCCCATTTTTGACCGACCTTAAGACTCAGACGTCACCGATTGAGCGCTTGGTGATGTTGCATATTGCGCTCGTCCAGAGGTTTCAGAGTCTCGGCTACGAGCCTTGACTCCGGACTTCCGGGCTTTTCTGTGCTTTGCCTCGGTTTGCGAGCCAGGCTCGGTTTTCCTTGTTTTTCTTCCTAAGGGGAGGGAGAGGTCTCGTAGATCATCTCTCAGTGGCTGTAGGCTAGGTTTTGTGGTCGCAGGCCATTTTTCCCATTTCGGAGCTCGGTTCCCGGTTTTCGGAGCCGTCAGGCCGTGTGCCTCAGTTCGGGACCGCTTAACCGCCTCTGTTTGCTCCGGTTTTTGGCACATATCTTATTTACTCCCTTTTGAGGGACACTGTGGTCTGAGAGACCCACTTCGTGGTCGAACACCACTCCCAGTGCCTAACGGTCCATTTTCGGGGCCTCGGACTGCGCGTTTCGGCCCCCGAACCTTCATTTTGCATTGGTTTTGTTTCATTTTTGGCAGGGACCTCTGTTTCATTGCTAGGAAGGTCACAGAAGCGTGGGAGGCCAGTAATTGTTTCAGCAACCAGTTATATTCCTTCATCGCCCTCCGACGCCTGTTTTTTCTCACTCGAAAGCCAATGTTGACCACCCTAAGTTCACTTTTTCCAGCTCCAAACCACATATTTGTGTTGTACACACATGGGAGGCCACCAATATCATATGGTCAGCTAGTAATTGTGATTGACCCTTTTGAACCCCTCCTAAAAGTGGCCTATTCTCTCTCCTGGTTCACTGTTGCCAATTTTTTACCACAGGGTTGTGTTGAGAACACCTAGGAGGCCACCAATTTGTGGTGGTCGACTAGTAATTTCACTTGGCCCTTTTGACCCCTAGCCGGCCGGCCATGGGGAGAGCCGGCCGGCCACCTGCAACCTCAATAGCTGGCCGGCCTTGCTCCTTGCTGCAGGTACATTCCATATATGCATCTGTTTTCCCCCCAGATTTTGTATCCGGTGGGCCAAAATTTTGGGGGGAAACTTGAATGTTTTCCCCCCCATTTTTCCCCCTCTTTCTCCCCCTCATTTGCCTATATAACAGAGCCTCCAGCTCTGGTTTTTGGGTTGAAAAAAATTCCCTTGGAGCTCTTGCATTGTATCTCCTTTCCCTCTCTCATTTCCACCCTCTAAACATCCAAGTCCAACCCCTTTTCCACACCACTACCTCCATTCCAGCAGCTAGGAGGGTCTTCTCAAAGGCTAGGAGGCACCATTCCTCAGTCCAAGAGGCAGCAAAGGATTGGTCTTCAAGGGTGAGCAATACTTCCCTCTTTTTTGAGCTTATTTTGTGTCATTTCTTAGCCATTTTTGCTTGCTGTTTTGGGCTCCGACCCCAACTGAAAATGTCATTTTTTTGAGCTCATTTTTCTGTTTGATTAAGGGTTTTTACTTGTTTGGGACTTCCTACTACTACTTCCTTCTTTATCTCTTCTTAGGCCCTAATTTTGCATAGTATTTTTGGCCTATGTGTAATCTGTTTTGGAGCATGTTGTAAACTGTAAATAATCTTATTTTGAGCCCTTCTTCAACATTGTTTAAGGGCTCATCACTGTTTGGAGCTCCCATGTGCCACTTGTCATTATATCCCTCTTGTACCCCCTTTTTTGCATGATTTATTAGCCTATTGTGTCTCTGTTTTTGGACTTTGGTCAGAACTGAAAATGGCCCTATTTTGACCCCCTCTTCATGTTTCATTAAGGGTCTATGGCTGTTTGAGACACCCTTTGTATACCTTGTGTTATAGCTCTCTTTTGGCCTTAATCTTGCATAGTACTTTGAGCATACTTGTATACTATTTTGGGTCTCGTGCTAAACTGTAAAAAGCCATATTTTGGGGCTCTCTTCAACATTGTTGAAGGGCCCTCACTTGTTTGAGACCTCCAGCCACTACTTGCTTCTTTGCCCCTTTGTTGGCTCATTTCTTGCATGAGAATTTTACCATACTTATATATGTTTTTGAGGCCTGTCATAAACTGTAAAACATCATATTTTTGGCCCCTATTAAATATTGTAGAAGGCCCCTTCTCTGTTTGGGGCCAGCATTTGTGACTTACTTCATTACCTCTCTTGTGGGTCCATTTTTGCATGCTAGCTTAACCCCGCTTGTGCTCACTGTTTGGCCATGCTTAAAACTGTAAATGTGCTTTTTTTGGGGCTGCCTTACTTCTTTCTTTACACTTCATGTTCCAATAACGCATGTTTTGTATAGCTGTAAGCCATTTCCTGTGCCTAGTTTCGCATTTCGGGGCCATTCCATGCATCGGGTGCCATGTTTTCATGATTCGGGGCTGTTTTGCATTGTATTTTTCTACTGAAATTTGTATGCTTGTATGCCATGTTCCATGCTTTGTCATGCCTTGTTAGAGTGGCATTCGTGCCTTAGGATTGGTCCTCGGTTTGCGTGCACGTGTGCACGCATTTCGAGTGTCTCATCTTCATCTAATGGCCTCCTATGTGAGTGTGGCTGAGGTCCACTTGTGTTGGTGTAAGCCCATTATGCATTGTGTATGCCATTCCATTTCATAGCATTGTGTATGCTAGGGTGTATGTTAGCGCATTGCGTATGCCATGTTACCTCGTGCATCGTGTATGTCATTTCATAGCATTGTGCATGTTAGGTTGTATCTTAGTTGCATTCATGCATGTCATGCATATTGCATTGTGTTCGGGATAGGAGTTAGCCCGAGCACGGGAAACGAGGGATGTTTCGTACTCCGAGTGACGGAACGTATCTCAATTCCCTAGTCACCGACACTCCGGATTATTCGTGATGGAGTTAGGTTTTAGTTGAGTTTTCATATGCATTCATTATATATTGAGTTGTGCAATTCGACTCCTCGGCCATCATGCATCGAGATGCGTGATTGGTGGCACGAGGATCGAGGCATGCATACATTTGTTAGACCCTCTGGAACTACTAATATGTACATGGGATCCTTTTAAAATGCTTATAATTGAATGAGAACTGAACGAATCAGATATTGAATAAAAGAAAAAGGCTAAAGAAAAGTGGCTTACTTCTGAGTTGTGTGCTATGTGTAGGTCACGTGCAGGAAGGGACTGTTTCTTATCCGCATCACAGTGAGTAATAGTAGTGTAATGATATGTTTCATTTACTTTAAGTGATTATCATTTATATATCGTTATTCGTGAATGGCATATGTTCTTGATATTATAGATGATTGGGACATTTGAAATGAAATGATTGAATGATGGCATTAATATAGACCCGAGGTCATTTTGTTTCGGTTACCATAATGGGCCCGAGGCCGTTATGATATGGTCTACCTGTGATTTGTGGCCCTAAGGCCAAGGGAGATAGAGACATGCCGATGTTCTATCTACCTTATAATGATATGAATTGTTTATGACTCATGGCCTAAGGCCGATGGAGGTAGAGACATGTCAATGTTCTATCTTCCCTCTAATGTTTCGAACAACTGTTGATACATTAGGCCTATGGCCATTCTGTAAGATGTTGGGCCCGAGGCCGTTTTGGGGAGTGAATGCAGGACTAAGACAAGCACATGACTTATAAAATTATATTTATCGCATCTTATGCTTATTTACATGTACCTCCTTACATTGCTATTATTCACTGAGCTTCGCTCACACTGTATTTATGTATGGTTATGTAGGTAATCAACCTGAGGCCAGCCCTAGTTCAGCTCCGACAGCCTTTTTGTTGACCTCGTTGTGTCAAGCCAAGTCAAGTGAAGCCTTTTGCCTTTCGTAGAATTTCCTTTTATAGCACACATTGTTGGGTCACAAATGCTTTTGTCAAACGTTGAGCAATATGTATAACTTTTATCTCTTTGACGTTTTTGGTTACACCCCATTTATTGGGCTTGTATATATCTATACGTAGATGTGAACTATGTATGTATTATGACATGTGATGAAAATGTTTTGAGATCCTGGCATTTAGACACTGCTCAATGGACGTATTATTTGAACGTTAAAATTGCTTCCGTTTGAGGCCCCGGTTTTGTATAAGATGTTTATTAATCATTTGATTCTTTGATTTTGAGACCCATGTTCAGGCTGGTCATGCCCAAACTTTTAGGGGCAAGTTTGGGTCATGACAATGAATCATACTCTAATACAGTTGAGTTTCATACTCTAGTTGACATCCCCTTCCTTATGCTGTGCTCTCTTTATATATTGAGCATCAAGCGCAACCAGTTTGCTAATCACCTCTCCTTCTTGTCCTTCGCAATCAAGGCTAAGAGCTTTACCGATTTGAATAGATGTTTCTGCCCCTGACATCATAAGCCGTCCTCTATTGGTTCTACTCACCATTGATAGTGAGATGGCATCTACGACCGACTTGAATACTGCTCCCTCCTGCAAATTCAATGAAGCTTCTCTCAATTTCCTAGTTACACCGAACTTCCCTTTCGGCTGCTTCTTCTGCACTGATGGTCTTGTTTTTTCTTTGCCTTTCATCTTCAATAAAGCTTTCCTCAGGGGACAAATATTTGTTTCTTGGGTATGGGCTAGAGAAACATTAAGAGTTTGTGGCTTGCTGCTACCAACTTCAGCAAGCCCAATAGCTCTTTGGGCCAACCCATCCAAACCAGGATCCGTTTGGGCCCTATTCAGGTCCATTGCAATTTGAATTCCAGCAATATTGCCTACTGATCCACTAATAGTTTTGATAAAGCTAGGAGTGTAGACTTCACCATCAACCCTACGCCTGACAACATCAGCACAATGCTTGGAACTTGTCCCCAATTCAGCAGAGTCTCTCACGCATGCGCCACCTTCCTCTGACCCTTCTTGCCTCATTTTTGTCTCAGCCACCACAGAGACATCCCTCAACTTGTCATCCTTGTCCAACTCAACCTCAATAGTAGGTGATAAGTTTTGACCCACCCCAGCCACATCACACTTGTTGCCTAAGGCCTTGTCTACCTGGACCTCTACATCATCATCTTCTTCCTCATGTTTGCTATTTTTATCTATAATCTGTTCATCTTCAGTCCCCATTGAGGAGTGCTTCTTGCCATTCTTCTATTGATTGGATTGGGAGACACACGGATTATACGTTGCCTTATATACTATAATTTGTTTCTCACACACCTTTATTGGGTAAATAATACCTCTGCACTCCAGGTTGATGGTTTGATTGATGGAGTCCATACTTTTCGTGGCTATCTTCACTTTTCCACATTGAAGTGAATTTAACCGAAGCATATCATCATTCATGCCAATCACTACTCCCCAATTCTTGCCAATGTTACTGAATGTATTATAACTCCATAAGTTCAATGGGACTCCATTGCAGCTAAGCCATACAAATCTTTCTTGTTCCAAAGCCAAACCTTGCCTCCATTCTAGGACTGATTCACACCATTCATTAAGCCAATCCTTCATTCGCACAAGTTTTTCCTTCTTATTTGTAGCTGATTGAAAAGAAAGAACCATATCTCTTCCCCCTCCCACGCGCACCTTTACATCCCCAAAGCCTTGCCTTATTATTTCCTTTCTAAAGTTATCTGTTGAGTTGGATGATTTGAGCCTAGCGACTACACTTTCATACAACCAGCCATTTCCTTCCTCATATGCCTTAATGGTTCGGACTGTGGTTGTTGCATCATCTCTCTTACAACCTCTGCATATAACTGTTTCCTTTGGTACCCAACCGTAGGCATGTGGTTGACCTCAATAACCTTCCTTATCGGTGGTCCTGGTATCGAATTGCGCTTTGTATCATACTCCGTCCCAAACTCTGCCATTTTGACTTTTAGTGCTCTGTCATCGCACCAAAGCCCATTTGCTTTTTGAACTGCCATGTCCGCTACTACAGAGCAGTTATATCATACAAAGCCAAAGCGAGATCGTGTCATTTGTCTTCTCTTGTTTGGAATGAAAGCATCTAGAACTACACCATAGTTGGAAAAAATGGAGTATAACCCTTTTGCCCCCATGGTTTCTGGTATGTTATCCACAAAAATAGAATAAATCGTTGTTTCCTCTCTTCTGCTCCACACTCTCCTTCCTCCATGTCTACGAACCACTGGCTGCCATCCTCCACCATACCCATTACCATGTTGTTTGCTTGCTTGCTCTTCCTGCCTGCTTTTTTCTTGTTCTTATTAATGTTTTTCTTTTATTATCATTAATATAGGGCTTTCTTTTTCTTTTCTTTTTTTTGGATAAAAAATTATATTATGCAAATTAAAATTTTAAAAGGATCTAATGTAATTATTTCAAACTTGTGGGGGTTATTGTATTTCCTTCAAAGGTTAGAACATGTTGTGCAATTTACACTTAAATTATGGGATAATTATTATAGGACCTATTGATTGAAATTATTTACTTATAAGTCGTAAGTGAAATTTTTTATATATATCTACCCCTCGTTTTAATCATGAGAAAATTTTGATACTTTTTAGTTGTGTTTTACGTTTGTGGAATAATTAATTGTACTGATAATGATAAATTTATCAAAGTCATAAATGATTTAAATATTTTGACCTTTGTGAGTTTTGGTTAATTTTTAGTTTATTCGTGTTAATTTTGTTAAAATATGATGTAAGAAGTATAAGTAGTTGAATTGTATTTTTGTTAAAAAAATAATTGCAATAATAAATTTATTATTGAAAGTTTTTTAGATTAGAAAGAAAATCTTTATTACAAAACCGATAAAAGATCGGATCAATCTAGTACATCAACCTCTATAGAAGGAATGATACAAGCCTCTATAGAGGAGAAGAAAAGGTTCCCACAAGGAAGGGAAACAAACCTTTATACATGAAGGATAATTACATCAATAAATTAAAAATTAAAACACCAAATATAAAAAAAAATCAAATTCAAATTGCTATCGAACTTATCCAAAACTCTGCTGGTCCATAGCCTTCAAATTGGAATCTGAAAACCCCATCTCCCCTGATCAAGATAGAGTATTGAGGTTGAGGTGGTTGCTTAGCGTGAAACAAGTGCATTATCCAGCGTCGACCATCAGACTGTAAGAAGAACTTAATTAAACCAAAATTTAAAGTTTTGGGCTCGAGAGTAAAGAAGGTAAGATGGTGATGGTCGGATTGGAGGGCCAAATATCATATCTGGATTAAGGATCATATCTGGAGAAGGATCGAAAGGAAAGGAAGGAAAAGGAGAGGGAGATTGGAAAGGTGGGGAAACCACCGCTATCTCTCTATCTCCTCCTTACATGAAAATCTAGAACTTATATTATTGAAGGTTGAAATAAAAAATTTTAATAAATAAAATTAATTCACAAGACTTGCATGCATTTAGAAAAAAATAATATACTCAAACTCTTTATTTAATTTTATTTTTTTAAAAAAAATTGTACATCACACATGGTTACTGCTAGTTTCACACAATAGAAAATAGGAACATAGGACCCATGGGATTTAATTTATTGATATTTAATAACTTGGTGCCCATAATTTTTTTTTTTTTGGTTGAAATTTTTAATAGAACATGAATGGTTTTTGAAATCACAAAAAAAAAAGTCATTTTATTTCAAAAATTCTTAGCAATTCAAATTAGGAAAAAGATGTGGACCGATAAAAAGTTTTCTCTAATTTTCCTCATACTGATATGATAGTGTGGGTATTGATTTTTGACTTCACAACCAAATTAGATCTGCTAGTTGAGATCCAAGGAACTTAGCCATAGAGCACACAAAAGAATAGAGAAACCCATCACCTGCACACTAGAAGACAACAAATACTGGTGGCTCGTCTATCTACGGGCACTCCAACGATTAAGTCAGTCAACTTATCTCACAGGATATCGACACAAGTAAACAACTCTCAAATGAAGCGTACCTTAGACTTACGTGGGTGCCTTACTTAGTAGCCAGCCGTGCTCACATCCCCTAGAAATATCACTTCATAGGACTCTATCCCTTACAGGAATAATATCTATCTTGGACTCCTTCAATTCATATTAGAATCAACTCCTTCTAAAGTCTCATCTCTATCCAAACAGAGAGTCTTAAACCATCTAAGACTCTTGTCCTCTATTCGAGTATCTCGGATTTCAATCATATGATCGCACCATATCTCGGCAACTCGGTTCAGCCACGTGGCATCTCAACTAACAACCTCGGCCACGTGGATAACCCTAAAAATATATCCCATAGATATGTTTGTCAATTTTTTATTGTTAAAAATTTAAGCAATCGTTTCTCTTGTCATGCCATTATAGATGAGTTTTGAAGATTTAAATTGTAGTTTTCCAGATAAAATTAAGAGATAATTGTTGAAAAGTCCAAGCTAAAAAGGGATAAGGCATTAGGTCTAGTAGATATTTTTTGTTGGTGAAAAATTCACCATTTGTAAAACAGTTTGGTGAGAAGTCATTTTCTTGGTTTTGGAGGGCATTTTATTTCTAATTTTACCACTTAATTTATCTATTGACTTTTTTTTTATCTGTTGACTTTTGTGGACTACCTGTTCAATTTTTTTCCCTATTTGTTCAATTTTTTTTACCCTATCTTTTTAATTTTTTCTGCTTATCTATTTAAAATTTTGCTATTTGTTGAAATTTATCCCATAATCTTTTGGATTTTACACCTCTATTCTCTCTCTCTCTCTCTTGAAATTCTCATTTTAAACTTATCTATATGTTGGAATATCTATCTACTAAAATTACTTATTTGTTCAATTTTTCTGCTTATCTGTTTAAATCTATATGTCCAAATTTTATTATCTGTTCAATTTTTTTCCTTAATTCTATTCGTTGATTTTTTATCTGTTCAATTTTTTTAACTGTTGCACTATAGATTCAAATGCACCATATATATTTATATTTATTTGTACAATATGTTTCTCAACAACATCAATAACAATAAGAATCAATAAGAACAAAAAAAAAGAAGAAAGAAAAGTGTAGAGACCATTACACTAATCAATAACAACAATAGATCTAAACTTACATATTAAAAAAAAAAAAAAATCATATCAAGAGAGAAAAAAATGAGATCTGTTCAACAAATAAAGAGTCAACAAATCTGTTCAATGGTGGATCTGGATCTAGATGATGAGGAGTCAACAATTCTGGATCTAGATAGGCTCTGCATCGATTAAACAAACAGAATATCAAATATATACATACATATACAGAGAGAGATATACTGAACATTTCTAAATTAATCAGTAGTGTATTCAAGTTATGATATAAATTTCTGAAGTACAAAATCAATTAGGAACCCTAACCTGCTTATTTGTTGTGAGCAACGTCTTGAAAGAGTAGTACAAAATGTTACTACCAAAGAACCTGTAACAAAAACACCCAACATCACACTCAAATATAGAGATTACATTGGAAAAATCTCAACAATCAACACCATTTCACTCAACCAAACCATACACACACACACACACACACGCACACATGCATACACACACACAAAGACAGACAGACAGACAGAGTTATAAGGAGTGATAGTGAAAGTAAGAGAGAAATAGAGTAGTACCCGATGATCAGAAGATGAATTAGTCGAAAATGAGAGAAGATGATCGAAAATGGGAGATAGTCACATCAGTGATGAGAGTCATGCGATGAACAGAAACTATGAGAGGAGGATCATTCTCACTGAAGATGGACAACCATCAAGAAGTATTTGGGAGGTATGACGGATGACGGCGGATGCGTGTGTAGCGTCGCATTGGAAGGTAGAGACAGTGTTCAGAAGGAAGAGAAGACAGAGAGAGAAATGATGGCGAAGGGGCGGTGGAGGGCCAAAAGCGCCGTCGATGGTAGATTCGCCAATCTGATTTCAAAACCCCCCTAGATCTAGAGAAAGAAGAAGAGGGAGAATCTAGAGAAAGGGGAGAGAGAGAGAGAGAGTGAGAGAAAGAGGATGGAAGAGAATGAATTGTTTAGTTTTGGCAAAATATATATATAGACATATGGGGTAATTTGGTCATTTTGTAGGAGTTAGTCCTTTTAGACAAAGTATTTGAGCATCTGGACCTTTGGCGAAGAAAAATCTAAATTTGGCTTTATCAACTGAGTACCCTAAAATTAATGGGTAGCAAATTTGGCTACCATCATTTTTTTAAAAATAAATAAAAAATTATTTGCTTGCTTATTTTTTTGGGGGTAGTTTTTTAAGACTGATTTCTATTCGGATTAGAGATTTGTTTGTGATGGCTTGAGAATATCCATCCAGATCACAACTTCAAGTTTTTGGGCTTTCAATCTTGATTGATTTGGTGGATTGATCATAGGCCCATTATGTCACGCCCCAAACCCACCCCTAAAAGTTTGGGCATGACCACTTCAGAAACGGACACTTAACTTCGATGTACATAAGATATAGGGCCTGAACAGAAGCATTAATATGCCAGGATCACAAACATTGCATAAGGTAGATGAACATACAGTGACGTGCATCCAAGAATTTAGTTATGTACATATACATATACAGACCCAGCCCCATGATTGGGCGTGTAACAAAAGTATTAGTGAGGAAGAGGTTATACACATCTCAAAATACAAAGCCAAAAGCTTGACAAAACTTCACAAAACGAACAGCTTCATCTAAGTGCCTGGACACACTGCGGTTGACAAAAGAGGTACGAATGCCATAGATTAAGACTGACCTCCAGGTTGAGTGCCTATAGAAACAGACATAACATAAAGTGAGCGAAGCTTAGTGAATAATAGCACATGATAATCTAATAAATAACTTGAATCACAAGGTATATAAATGTAGAGAACTTATAGTTAACCTTATCCTGTAATTGTTTCCAGAACGGCCTTGGGCCTAGTCTTCAAACAGAGTGGCTTTAAGCCCAGAATACAGAACGGCCTTAGGCCTGACAGATTTTGCAGATTGGCCATAGGCCTAACAGATATCACAGATTGGCCATAGGCCCAGGTTTCACAGATCGACTTTAAGCCCAGAATACTAACAGATTGGCTTTAAGCCCAGTTCATATATGTATGGACTCAAGAGGTGTCTCGCACAGATTCTAGAGGTGACTCGCATTGTAACACTTAGTTCCGTACAGTACTTTGTTCCATACCAGAAAACAATAGGTCTTACAGATTCTACAGAATGGCCATAAGCCCAAATATCATTAGAGCAGACTGGTCTCAGAGTTATACAGAGATACATAGATTCCTTCAATCATTCTCATGTGTTAACATAGTTAACTTGCGTTTAACAGAGTGTTAATGATAACTATTGGCGATAAGTAAAGCGTATTTTACAGATTGACACAGCTATCTTGCATATAAAAAAATAATAACAATAACTATTAACAGGGGGCACATATATCATTACAGTACGCTTAATAAGGACAAAACGATTCACATTCTAACGTGGGTCACATCATGATGTTTGACCTTTACACTCATATCATAGGTTCTAAACGACCTCGGGTCCATGTATAACACAACAAAATAATCTTAGATTCACACAGATACTATTGTTCAAGGATGAACTTAAGTTCCATTTACTCGTTAAGAAACGACGTAGTTTGCTTACGAATAACAAAACATTAACATTAATTATTAGTAGTACACCAAATGTACTACACAATACTATTACTCACGGTGTGGTGGCGGAGCGTTAGTCCTTCCCGAAATGTGTCCTGAACACATACATAACTCGTAAGTTAGTTCCTTTTTTCTTTGTTAAATCATTTCTTGACTCACTTGTTTCGAATGAATTTACAGATATCAAAAAGGCATCAAATACAGATTTCAAAAATATTCGAGGGACGAGCACGTAAAACGGAGCAATCCAACTTTTCCAGCATGGGCCGCACGTGCGGCTGTGAGCCCCGCATGTGCGGCGGTTGGTCCCGTACGTGTGGCTGGGAAGCCCCGCACGTGCCTTTTTAGCAGAGCCAAAACCCAGAAATTTCCCATTTCCTGCATGTGCGGCCATGACTCCCGCATGTGCGGCAGTGCTCCCGTACGTGCGGCCATGACTCCCACACGTGCGGCGATTTGCCCAGATGTGCAGTCCGAAATTACATAAACACTCAACTTTGGTGAGTACTTACAAGCCTCAATATGGATCCACTAATTGTTAGAATAAGGTCCAAAAACCATGTACATAGGGATCACAACATATATCAATTTGAATATGAATTAGATCTTTAATCTTAAACTCACAAACATAACTTAATTCCATGAGATTTCCAACTTCACACATATATATACCCATAAAGCCATTGTTCCCATAGATGAGCTCAACTTAGCAATTGAAGAAATATAATTCCAAATCAATCAAGCATAAGAGTCATCATCCCAATTAATCACTTCATACATGCTTGACTCATATGATAACCCTAACTTACATAACATAGAGGAATTCCTACTCAATTCAAAGAGAGGAGTCAATTAGAATGAGCTAAACATACCTTAAGTTTAAATCTCTATAAATGTCTTAATTTCCCCAATTTCTTTCTTGAAGAACCTTTCTTCTTCCTCTCAACTCTTTTCTTCTCTACTTCTCCCCTTCTCTCGGGAGATTTATGTATATGGCCCAAATGTTCAAAGAGACACACACATATATAAAAAGTTGAATAGGACAAAATTCTTCAGTTTAATCATCCCAAATTAAATTTCCACAAAAGTGCTTATTATTACTTAAGAATTATGCTGATCTCAAAGGTAAAATCACTTTCGGATTATCAAGCCTCTAAGGCTCTCAATTTCTGATCCAAACATTCTAATTGGAACAGAGATTTTCCTTATTAAACAGATATAGATCTTTATTCATAAAGTCCATTTGCTTAATCTTAATTTCATCTGAAATCTCAGATTAAGCATTTAAATGTACAGAATAAAGGACTGAAAATATACCAGAAATATATGTGAGGGTCGGGTCATTACACTCTCTCCCCTTTAAATAAGTTTGGTCCCTCAAACTTGTTTTACCATATAACAGATTAGAAATCCCAATCTCACATCATTGTCCAATTCTGTTATAGATGCTCACGTAATTCCTCAGTTTGAACAATTCACAGGTTAATCTGATATTTATCACAGTTATTCAAAAGTTCTTAACATAACAAGCATCTCATAGCTTTATCCAACTAGTCATTTCAATGTCTATTTCAGGCATGTAGAAATAAAAATAACAACTCCGTACATTTATTTTACAGGATCATGTGTTGATTAAGATAAGACTACAAGAGTCCATGGCAGGACATTCAAGGCATAAAATCCCCAATAGGCAGAGTTTATAATCACAATATTTTCCTGTCAAAAAGTTTCATAGCAGAAATTTTCAAGTATAGAAACATACCATTCTCAAATACGGAAACATAATAGATAGCATTCCCTTAAGCACATAATTCATAAATTCCCACAGCATACGTTAATTTCAATCATAATAAAAATATTCTCTACCAAGTTTCTAACTAGATCGACCTAGCATTAATAGTTCATATGCAATTCTCATTAGAAGGTACATGCCCAAACTTGCCCAGTTAAGTAATTCCTTGGGTAAATCATGTATTACGATTCACTCAAAAGTAAATCATCAATTAAGGTTATATGTATTTTTCAAAAGAAATCCATTATGTAGGTAGAGTCAAATCATGTTATGCATAATGAAATCAGATATCAGAGCCCATCAATAAAGTTCTGCCTATTTAACAAGGTATACTTTATTCCGACAGTCACAAATAAGTTGTTTAAGTACGTAGCCATTAGCTTCACAATTTGTTCGTAGTGTTCCCCTGTTTCTGAAAGCATATTAAAATTATACCATTATATTGGTTCAAAATAATATGTAATAGTTCTTGACAAGGTCAATATAACAGATACACATCGTTGATTTCTCATAGCATTACTTTTAAGTACAGTACTACAAAAAAAATCATACTCCGAGTCAAACATTTATGATAATATCAAAGCGAGCATCATACAGTTTTGCAAATTCATACAGACATATCATTATAGACACTTAGTCATACTGTCATGAGTTCAAGTCTGAGCAATAGGTACAAATATAACAACCATCATTTCGAACAAAAGGGGTCATTCAACGATAAAGTTAGAAATCGAGTTCAGAATCGTATTTAGTTAATCGATTTCAGATTCGTATTTAGTTAATCGATTATAATAGGAAGGTACCACGTCCTCCCTTATTAAGCATTTTCTTTTGTTACGTAGAAAGATAATCCGATTCGTTTTTTTTTTCCCCAGCTATAGGGCACAAGATCGACCATATCGTTCCGTTTCCACAATTTATATTTATCGTGGGCCAGCAATTAGCCTTACGAGAATCACAGACTAGTTATCCGGCTCAGTCAATTAACATAAACAGAGTATCTAGTTACTCTTCGTGCGCAGGTTCTATTAGGTCCGTTCATAGAGTCATAAATCTCCTTAAATATATAGCAATCACAATAGTCCTACCCATTCAGTTTCCATAATGTCAAAACAAAATCGACAATGATATAGCAAAAGAATAATTTATCCAACTAATTTCCCAGTTAGTACTTTGTGGGGAGGTTAGTTCCATATGATAATAAATCAATTCGTAACCACGTAATGAATATCGTTCAAATCCGTATAAGCCTGCAATAAGAGGTAAATGCCCAGTGCATACCCTTAATCAAACATTAATATAGCATATTCCCATTTCCATTTGTTTTTATCAGAGTTCACAATGTCATACAGAACAGTTTACATTATAGCCTTCAAATACGAAATAGGGATTAATTTGACTATTTGCAATATCTAACATTTGCATATCTACACAGAAATTATCACAGAAATGATTTCTCAATCTTAAGTCATGAATATACATAGGCATGATTTTAATTCTTGCGGTAAGTTATCAGATTATCAATCATTAAGTTTCGGTCTCAAAGTAGTCAATAACTACCCATCTTTTTACAAGTATCATGTGAGCAGACACGTAATATGGGTGAGGTCCTTCATGTCGTTCAACTATTCCCTATAAGAAATCCTGATTACGGATTACAGATTACACATAAACAAAACAGATTACAGATTACAGATTACGGATTACAGATTTCAGATTACAGATTCCAGATCACAGATTTCAGATCACAGATTTCACAAACAAATCCCGATTACACATAAACAAAACTCATCTGACAGCATCAATAATTCCCTCGATTCCTCTTCAGAAGTCGTCAATAATTTTCTCAGTTCGTGAAATAACATTTAATTATATGCTATTTCAAGGTCAATAACCAATTCCCCAGCATAACTTATCTATTTAACCATCAGTAAGAAGCAAAATCACAATCAACTAACTCCTTTCACAATTTTCAGAGGGTCACTATACGCATAACTTCTTCTTACAGCCAGTCATACTCAACACAATTTCAATTATCACGCAAAACACATCTTATCAAAATATCTAAACACAGTAACATCCCAAAATCACAGTCTAAACATTGCTATGTCATAAAAGTTAGAGCATCACATATATCATTTCATTTGGTCAACGAATCTTAGAAATATTCAGTACTTAGAGTTTAATCAATTCACCTAAGCAGATGCCAGAAAGCATAATTATATTGTCATCATTTCCACAGGTGACTATTAACCGATAACACACATTTCATCTAACCATTTGCATATAAATTGTCTTATCGATCAGCTCGAACCCTCACCACGTTTCCGCAGTGCAATGTCGTTGTTTTAATCTCATCTGCATGTCTTGCATTGTCCACTAATCTCTGTAAGATAAACTGAAGCAATACTTCTCATAATCATTCATTATTTAATTTTTAATTTTTTCTTTCTGCAATTCATTTTACTATGTTGTACAATTTTTCTTTTCATTCTGTCTAGCCAGGCGGAGGTAGAACCCTCCGGATCTTCCATCTTATGCTCATTATGTCCTGTATCACAATCAATTACAATATGCACGAAGGGTATACAATAGACTTGGATAGTAACCATTGCGGTTAGCAAATATTACACACACAAGTATCGTTGCCATCAATCTTTTTCATATGCATTAAGGATGTCATGCATGATGCATGATGCTTAAGTCTTTTCTAGACATCCTAAGGCTCAATGGATTCATGTGTGAGATAGCAACTTGTGCTCTGATACCACTTGTCACGCCCCAAACCCGCCCCTAAAAGTTTGGGCATGACCACTTCAGAAACGGACACTTAACTCGATGTACATAAGATATGGGGCCTGAACGGAAACATTAATATAAAAAATGAACATAAAACAAGAACCATTGAGCTACCACTACTACGCCAAGATCACAAACATTGCATAAGGTAGATGAACATACAGTGACGTGCATCCGAGAATTTAGTTATGTACATATACGTATACAAACCTAGCCCCATGATTGGGCGTATAACAAAAGTATTAGTGAGGAAGAGGTTATACACATCTCAAAATACAAAGCCAAAAGCTTGACAAAACTTCACAAAACGAATAGCTTCATCTAAGTGCCTGGACACACTGCGGTTGACAAAAGAGGTACGAATGCCATGGATTAAGACTGACCTCCAGGTTGAGTGCCTATAGAAACAGACATAACATAAAGTGAGCGAAGCTTAGCGAATAATAGCACGTGATAATCCAACAAATAACTTGAATCACAAGGTATATAAATGCAGAGAACTTATAGTGAATCTTATCCTGTAATTGTTTCCAGAATGGCCTTGGGCCCAGTCTTCAAACAGAGTGGCTTTAAGCCCAGAATACAGAACAGCCTTAGGCCTGACAGATTTTGCAGATTGGCCATAGGCCTAATAGATATCACAGATTGGCCATAGGCCCAGATGTCACAGATTGGCCATAGGCCTAGGTTTCACAGATCGGCTTTAAGCCTAGAATACTAACAAATTGGCTTTAAGCCCAAATCATATATGTATGGACTCAAGAGGTGTCTCGCACAGATTCTAGAGGTGACTCACATTGTAGCACTTAGTTCCGTACAGTACTTTCTTCCATACCAGAAAACAATAGGTCTTACAGATTATACAGAATGGCCATAGGCCCAAATATCATTAGAGCAGACTGGTCTCAGAGTTATACAGAGGCACATAGATTCCTTCAATCATTCTCATGTGTTAACATAGTTAACTTGCGTTTAACAGAGTGTTAACGATAACTATTGGCGATAAGTAAAGCGTACTTTACAGATTGACATAGCTGTCTTGCGTATAACAGAATAATAACAATAACTATTAACAGGGGGCACATATATCATTACAGTACGCTTAATAAGGACAGAACGATTCACATTCTAACATGGATCACATAATGATATTAGACCTTTACACTCATATCATAGGTTCTGAACGACCTCGGGTCCATGTATAACACAACAGAATAATCTTAGATTCACACAGATACTATTGTTCAAGGATGAACTTAAGTTCCATTTATTCATTAAGAAACGACGTAGTTTGCTTACGGATAACAACACATTAACATTAATTATTAATAGCACACCAAATGTACTACACAGTACTATTACTCACGGTGTGGCAGCGGAGTGTTAGTCCTTCTCGGAATGTGTCCTGCACACATACATAACTCGTAAGTTAGTTCCTTTTTTCTTTGTTAAATCATTTCCTGACTCACTTGTTTCGAATGAATTTATAGATATCAAAAAGGCATCAAATACATATTTCAAAAATATCCGAGGGACGAGCACGTAAAATGGAGCAATCCAACTTTTCTTACATGGGCCGCACATGCGGCTGTGAGCCCCGCACGTGCGGCAGTTGGTCCCGCACATGCGGTTGGGAGGTCCTGCACGTGCGGCTGGGAAGCCCCGCACATGCCTTTTTAGCAGAGCCAAAACCCAAAAATTTCCCATTTCCCGCACGTGCGGCAGTGCTCCCGCACGTGCGGCAGTGCTCCCACACGTGAGGCCATGACTCCCGCACGTGCGGCGATTTGCCCAAATGTGCAGTCCGAAATTCACATAAACACTCAACTTTGGTGAGTACTTACAAGCCTCAATATGGATCCATTAATTGTTAGAATAAGGTCCAAAAACCATGTACATAGGGATCACAACATATATCAATTTGAATATGAATTAGATCTTTAATCTTAAACTCACAAACATAACTTAATTCCATGAGATTTCCAACTTCACACATATATATACCCATAAAGCCATTGTTCCCATAGATGAGCTCAACTTAGCAATCGAAGAAATATAATTCCAAATCAATCAAGCATAAGAGTCATCATCCCAATGAATCACTTCATACATGCTTGACTCATATGATAACCCTAACTTACATAACATAGAGGAATTCCTACCCAATTCAAAGAGAGGAGTCAATTAGAATGAGCTAAACATACCTTAAGTTAAAATCTCTATAAATCTCTTAATTTCCCCAATTTCTTCCTTGAAGAACCTTTCTTCTTCCTCTCAACTCTTTTCTTCTTTACCTCTCCCCTTCTCTCAGGAGATTCATGTATACGGCCCAAATGTTCGAAGAGACACACACATATATATAAAAAGTTGAATAGGACAAAATTCTTCAGTTTAATCATCCCAAATTAAATTTCCACAAAAGTGCTTATTATTACCTAAGAATTATGCTGATCTTAAAGGTAAAATCACTTTCGGATTATGAAGCCTTTAAGGCTCTCAATTTCTGATCCAAACATTCTAATTGTAACAGAGATTTTCCTTATCAAACAGATATAGATCTCTATTCATAAAGTCCATTTGCTTAATCTTAATTTCACCTGAAATTTCACATTAAGCATTTAAATGTAAAGAATAAAGTGCTGAAAACATACCAGAAATATATGCGAGGGTCGGGTCATTACACATTATCAAGATGAAACATGTGTTTGGGCTGTATATAGACTGACATATGTTGACCTAAGCCAAACTCCACTAGAGACCAACTTTAAGGTTTTTACAATATTTGCATTGCATTCAACCTTAGCTACTTTATAACTCTATATTTACTCTTTCACACAACAAAATTGAATTTCACATGTAGCACTAATTGCACCACATGATTAAGTTAATTTAAAAAGGTTATAATAGATGAATTTATATAGTGTTAGTTATGTTATGAAAGATGTGGTGTAATGTTATGAACTATTTGTGGTGACAAACATTACAAATTATTTTGGTGAAAAAAATTACAACATTAGGAGGGGTGGTTTTACAATACTCTTTTGTCCCAAATAGACCTTTGCTGGATCCTCGCTCCGGTGCCTGAAAAAGAAACACTCCGATTGGGGGTGCCAAAATTAGCACTCCAATGGTCAAGTTAGATATTAGTTGAGAGAATATAGGTTAGATATTAAGAGATTAGAGTAACTTTGGGTGATTGTGCATACCTTTCTTTTTCCATTTACCTTTTTTATATAGAGGTTTGGTGTTGATATTTCCTGCGTAAGTTAATCTTTCCATCATAATCTTTGTCGGTGTTGATTTTTGACCGCACAACTAAACTAGATCTGCAAGCCGAGATCCAAGGAACTTAGCCGTAGAGCACACAAAAGAATAAAATAGCTTAACACCTGCACACAAGAAGATCACGAAGACCACGGTGGCTAGTCCACCCAGGCGCACTCTGATGATCAAGTCAGTCAACTTATCTCTCAAAGATATCGACACAAGTAAATAGGTCATAAGAAAAAGTGTGCCTTAGACCCACAGAGGTGCCTTACTTTTATAGCTAGCAGTGCCTTCGTCCCCTAGAAGTCTTACTTTATAGTACTCTATCCTTTACAATGATCACATCTATCTCAGACTCCTCTTTTCAGATAAGAATGAACTTCCCTAAGAGTCTCATCTCTGTCCAAATAGATTTTCTCAACTCATCTAGGACTCTTGTCCTCTATTCGAATATCTTGAATTCCGATATTGCCACATCACATCTCGGCCATAGGTTGATAACCTCAGTAACTTGGTTCCTTTGCGTGGAATGTTAGCCACGTGGACAACCCAAAAAATATGTCCCCACAATTGCCCCTAAGTTCTATTACCTCGACAAACTGAGGTAAAGAAACCTACCTCATATGTCCTCCCAACATGTCGGATAAACCATATGCTGAAGGATATTCCTTTGACTAAGGTCATGATTCATCGGCGTCAAGAAAAAAGAACTTAATTGTCCACTCACTAAGAATCATGAACCAAGAAGGAGCATGTTCTGTTTCACTCAAATCCATCATCTCGTCTAAGATCGCACCATTAGTCAAGGTCATGACTCGCTTGTGCAAGAATCCAAGATCCCAAGTCTGTTTCTATAATAAACTTCAAAACTACCAATATACATGGCATCACTTCATTGGGTTGTGAGCACCACGTTAACAAGCATGTCTAATCAATGCAATCATACATCGCTTGATGTCAATTGACGTTAGCGAGGCACGTCTCCCTAAGCATTTGAAATGATTTTTGTTTCCAACCTTTCTCACTCCATAAAACTCTCTCCCTCTCTCTTCGTTTCTTCACTTGCATATACTACTTTCTCTACCCATCCAGATTCTCTCCCTAGAACTCTCCCAAACCACTATTGCTAACCCTTCAAGCTTACTTGCAAGCACACCGGTCGTCTTTTTTGGGCGGTTGAACAACTATTCCGTTCCGATCAACTGCTCTATTTCATCTTGGTGTCCTTTTCTTCAATTTTGATTTATAAGTTCTTCATCCTTGCCTTTCCATTTTAGTTCTTTAAAGTTCTTCATGTTCTTAAGTTTCTGCACTTAAATATTTCATATATATTTGATTTCCTGTATATAACATTGCTCGTGTTGATTTCGTACATGTTCTATGCCTGTTACTTTTTGATTTCTCACACACCTCTAACTCATTCACATTACATACTCTATTCTTTCTCATTCTATATTGGCACCTACATATTTCCTCATATTCTGCATATAATCCTCTTTTGTAAACTTTGGATCGTGTTTGTTGATTCTTCTTTACTGATTTCCCAGATTGATCTATCCAGTTCTTGCATATTTATGGCACAGTTTCTTACACAATCTAGACTTAGGATTTGGGATTTGCTAGAACCTTAGAAAAATCGAAACCCAAAACGCCCTTAAGACTTCCAATATCTTCAAACCGATTCACCCAGAATTCATTCTAGGAAAATAGTACCAAAGACTTTCTAAGATCATGGGTATGCATAGGTGGAGGGTAGACACCCTAACCAAAATAGAGTACTTCCGCTGAGAGTTCGATATCCAAATTGATGTCCACATCAGGCTCATTGGTGATGCCGACACTATCACTTCAAGAAAAAACTACATGCTATTCCCTATAGTGTCCATTCTAGAGGGCGAAGTCAGGTTCCCCCTAGACCTCTTGTTCCGAGAGCTATTGCACTACTACAAACTCATCCCAATGCAATTGGCCATCAACACCTTTAGGATCATAAATGGTATAGCCGAGTTATGTCGTTGACATAATGCCAAACTAACCATTGCTAACATCCAATATCGCAAATCGAAGAACAACATCTCCTACTATCTGAAGCCCAGATCCATTGCTTATAAAATGATTGCTAACCTCTCAGACTCTGAACAAAGGAGCTGGAGAGGATTGTCTTATTGTCTCGGGCAACTAGAAGTTTGCTCAAGATGATACTTGCTGCCTCTTTCCTCTGCCTAGAGAGCCCCTTAGGAAGTGACGAGGGTAAGTGCCCAAGCCTTAGATTCCCAATGCTTTCTCACTTTAATCCAGTATCTTATACTTGTAATTTTTTTTCCTAATCTTTTCCTTTTCATATTGCAGCACTTGAACAACCAAGCGACATTATCTGCAAAGCCTATGTTAAGTCAGGCTAGTGTAGGCAGGCTCTTGAAACTTTCCATTGATCAGCAAAAACCCCTCATTCTCAACTACATCGCCATATACAAGTCACCTCTTTTCAACGTCCGTCAAGGAGTAGGACTCCTCTATCTGCGACCACTCCAATTGTATTACCTCACCTAGACTAGGGCTTGACTTTGGACCTAGTCGACTAGCCAACAACATTGGCTCCATTGCAATACGTTCTACTATCCTAACGCTGCCATTATTGCCGACCTTCCAACGTCCTTACAACAAGAACCAAAAGCAGGAAACGCCGAGGTTCCAAACTGTGGCTGTACAATCCAAAAAATTTGTCCATCGCCCTTCGTGCATTCAAGCTTGGGATCGATGTTACAATTGCCACCACTTTAGAAGAGATGGGCCCATAGAACTGCCATTACTGAAGAGCTCCTCACCAGCATCCCCAATGTCGTCACCACACAGTCAACCCTTTCTCCATAATCAGTCCAGAAGCAAAAATGGTTAATAAGTTGAAAGCCAAAGCCACAGTGACCACTCTCACTCCTTCTGAAGAGAAGGACCCAGAAGATATTATCCATATTTTGAAGATGGTAGCAGCCGAAAAGAGGCAGGCCATTGACCTTAGCCGAAGCCCCACCACCAAAGCGTGCAAAACGCTTCACTACTAACGACACCTTAGACGTCTATGTCCCTTACATCTTCATGATGGCTATAGTCACCCCATTTTTGACTAGCCTTGAGGCTTCGATACTCCCTTTTGAGTTCCAGATGATGAAAACGAGAGGTGTTAATGTAATAACCCGACCCTCTGTATATGCTTTACATTTTTAGTTATCTGAATAATTACTTATTTAATGTGAAATTCCATGCGGAGTTGTGCTTACATATGTGAATTATTTAATTGTGACAGTATATCTGTTGGTTATTGGAAAACTCTGTTAACATTGAGACATTAGGATCGGAAATTGGAAGCCTTAGAGGCGCGATAACTCGAAATTGATTTTACATCTATGATTAGCATAATTTTTAGGACATGATATTAATTTTTGCAAAAATCTAATTCGTAATGAATTAATTGATGTAGCTTAGGCCATTAACTCAAATAAAGAGGCTTAGTGGATAAGATATATATGTATGACCTTGGGGGACTTAGTGGAAGGAACTTTACATATCTCCTGGTAGAGAATTTTGATAGAGAGAGAGAGAGAGAGAGAGAGAGAGAGAGAGAGGGGAGGAGATCAAACAAGCTTGGAGATTAAAGAATTTGCTAGAGGAATTTAAAGCGTTCACACTTAAGGTGAGTAAATCACTAGTAAACTCCCAATTTCTCTTCAATTAGTTCGAATTAAGCCTTAGAAAGAAGCATCATCCATGAAAACTGGGGTTACTATTGTGAACAACCAAGTGTCATAAATAATCATGTGTCTCTAGGATGTGTGTGATGGAAACCTTGATCTCCCTATGTCATGTTTAATTGCTTGGACTTGAGAGAATTGTGCCTAATCTCACCCTTTTGTTATGCTTGAACTCATGTAAAAATGGTTACATATGTATGTGTATATATGTCTACATAGTGAGAATGAGGGAATCATGGAAATTGGAGGCACGAAGGTTCAAATAAAACAAGTCTTGATCTTAATGGGCTAGAATTTCATGTACATATGTTTATATGTTATATTGTAAGGTAAATTTTCCTTGATTTTAGCCATGTGACTATTCCTTGCAAGCTTGGAATTTTGTAGTTTTGGATAGAAAAATAGGGCAAACGGCCGCATGTGCGGGGCACATGGCCGCATGTGTGGGAGGCACAGCCGCACGTGCGGGGCTCACAGCCGCACATGCGGAAAAAAGGAGAGAAGCACGAAACTACACTAAAATAAAAGCACGTGCGGCCCACATGTGCGGTGCACCTGCCCGCATGTGCGGTGGGGACTTTTGCATGTGCGGCCAAAGCTGAAAAATTCTGTAACCTTCTTTTGTTCTGTTTAACCCTCAAAATGTGTTAAAATGTCCATTTGATGTTTCTTTAATGCATTTAATTACATGGAACTTACCGAATCAGACGTTTGGGAAATAAGAGGAGATTAAAGAAAAGTGATATACTTGAGGTACTTACAAGTCGTATGCTTTGTATAGGGCACGCAGGAGGGGACCATCATTTATCCTTATCACAGTGAGTGATAGTAGAACAAAAAAATACTTCATTCACGTATTGTATTCATATATCTTATTCCATATTTAATTCATTTTTTTTGAATGACTTATGTGTATGATTTATGTTTGATGGAACATTTGGAATGATTGAACATTGACATATGAACTATGGACCTAAGGTCGTTCTATTGCGCTATTATAATGGGCCTGAGGCCGTTTTGTGATAATAATGGGCCTGCGGCCGTTTTGTGATAATAATGGGCCCGAGGCCGTTTTGTGATAATGATGGGCCTAAGGCCATTTTGCCATTATAACGGGTTTAATGCCGTTCTGTGTTACGTTGGGCCCAAGGCTGTTTTGTTCTAAGTGGGCTCGAGGCCGTTCAAAAAAAGAAATAAGAATAAGACTAATCTGTGATTTGTGAATATACACTGCTTAGCTATGTTTGTACTCTCAATCTATTTGTATGATTATCACTCACTGGGCCTTGCTCACTCCATTTTGTGGATGTTTTGTGTAGGTAACCAGGCCGTGGGATAACCCTAGGTCAGCCAAGGAGTCTTTTCTGGACCCATTTTGCTGAGTCACCCGAAGTGACTCTTTGTTTAATTTTGGAAAATCTGTATGTTAGCATGTTTTGTTGGAATTAGGAGGAATAGACATGTATATATGCTTTGACATTACATAACTTTTTGGTTGTTACCTTTTCCACACAAACCGTAATGTAAATGGTGTATGGAATATTGTGTACTTATGTATGGTAATGCATTAAGATCCTGGGATGTAGTCATAGCTCAATGAATGTTTGATTCTATTATTTTGCTTCTGTTCTAGCCTTAATATTGAGTAAAATTTACTATAGCAAAGTTGAGGCCTCAAGTTAGGCCGATCATGTCCAAACTTCTAGGGGCAGGTTTGGGTCGTGACAATTAATCTTTGCAAGTTCCATGACAAGAGTTCTAAGGATCAGGCTTTAAACCTTTCGACGACCTGCTTTAGACAAAATGTTTTTCGACCAAAGTGGAAACCTTTTTTTCAAAATGAGTTTTAGTGTTGCAACTCTAGACATTACCATAATGTTTTGATGCTCATATTTTTAAGGTCAAAGCGTTGTGTTCTTTAAAGCAAACAGAGTGAAGAATATAGTGGAAGTGAATGAGAATGATGAAATCTTCCGAAATACTTATTTTCGCCTTCAATTAAGATTAACCTGCTCTTATTGATCTGATGATGTGCCCATTGACTGGCCGAACACCAAATGATGGCCAACCACAAAAGCAGTCAACTGATCACCATGAAGCTTGACTGGCTGAATGTTTTGGATATAGACCATTTTTGGGGATTTCAACTTTTTTTGCTTACCTACCACAAATATCTCAGCTATTTGTGGCCTGAGCTCTATATACAGAGCTCACCAGCTCTTTTTAAAGGGTTAGAAAAAAAACCTTGCCCAAGGATAACAAGGCTTGAGAACTCTCTCCTTCCTTCCTTATCTCCCACTTTCCACCTTCAACCTTAACACTAATTTCTCCATTAAAGCTTGATTCTATGATTTGAACAAAGGATGGTGGACATTAAACAACACCCTTAGAAGCTCTTGAGGGACCTTAAAGGGGAGTTTGTGAACAAGAAAAGCTCACCCTCTTTAAGAGGTGAATCTTTAGCTTCTTTGACCTTATCCTTTTGCTTTTCTTGAATTCAAACTTTCATTTGCATTATGTAATTGTTGTAAGTCCTCATGGATGTGGATGGAGTAACCTTAGCCATCCATCCATCGAGTTGATAGCCTTTTTCTTTGTTTTCTTACTTTCCTTGGCTCTAACTATCTACGTATTTAATTCTTATGAATTTTGGACCCATGTGGATATGCTCGGGAGTAGTTTTAGCCATCCATTCAAAAGTTCAATAAGTAGAATACCTTTTCTTACTATTACACCACTTATGTTCACATATCCCCCCTCTCAAGTGTGTTAATCTATGTGTTTAAACTCTTTACTCAATAACAATAAGTGTTAGGGATTGTTTCATGAGGTTGTTTCGGTGATCCATGGGATTTGTTGTTGATAAGTGTTGTCCTCCCTTTTTTATTGATTATTTTGGAAGTTAAACAAAGATTTTAGGTTAAAGGAAGCTGAAACTCCCATCTCAATCATGGGTGAACATAGAAAGGGACGTTTTCATCCTTGTTCTATGACTAGATGAGGAATTTTTAGCTAATTTGATGAATCTCTTGTTTTAATGGGCAAAGCTTCCGCTAAGAAATGATCTGCATTAATGTACGCTCTCCATTTAATAGCATGGATTTGGGTATTAATTTGCCTTTATTCACAAAGAGAAGATGTAGGTTCCTATTTATTTCTTTGGCTTGAATTTATTCTTGATTTTGATCTATTTAATTTGTTTCTTTAAGAAAAATATCTGTTATATATCTCTATTATGTTATTGTTGAGATATGGTGTTAGAGAGGGAATTTGGCTGGCCGTTTTCTACTTTGGCTGGCTCTTTTGGTGTCTGGCCGGTTTTTCCTTCCCAAGAACAAAGCATATAGTTTCTGGGGAATGCTCCTCTGAGCAGTTCTGGAACCCCTTGGATTACTTCTTTTCTTTATTTAGTATGATTTGTTAGATTTAGTAGTAGCTAGGCTTGCTGAATCGGTTCATTATTGTAATAATTCCTCTCTCCCTCTTTTTCTTATGTGAATTGTTGTAATAATCTTCCAACACCACGTCTTTCTAATCCTTTTATTTACTCGCTTTCGGTATTGTACCATGTTTTCTTTATTATGCTTGTATACTACATCCACATTTCATGCATTTGGATCCGAATTATCTGCATTAATAGGATTTACTATCTTCAAAGATGGATATGTGCATAAATCCATGTATTGTGGTGATACTCATACTACATCTTAGTATCCAGATTCCTAGATACATGTTTGTATGTATTGTATTAGAGACTTGCATATATGATCAAGAATATCTGTATATATCTGTATATGTTGTGACTCGCCTTGGAGCACTAAGTGAGCATTTTGAGCTTTAACATATTGCATGTGTGTGTTTCTTACCATATCTGTTGCTACTGCATGAGTCTAAGTGCTTAAGTGAGATACCTGTTTGAATGCCAGTGGATAAAGGTTATGTTATTTATTTTGAAGTGTAGATGATTCTTATGCTGTGAATTTTATCCAAGAAAACCCTTTTAAAAAATGCATGAAGTTAGAGCATAACCAAACCTTACGACAAAATCTATATTTGAGTGCTTGACATAGTAATGGTAGTATTATTAATAATTGAAATATGGATTTACATTGATTATAAAAATCACATTATGACTTAGTAAAGGCCAATCTTTGATTGGGTGAGTGAGGTGCTCAATTAATGACCTTATGTTACCGAGCCGAGACAGTTTGGTTATAACGGACAGTGACCTTTGGCACGAGTCACGAGTTTCCTAATTTTTCCAAAAGATTAGTTGGCAACTCTGAAATTTGGTGATGTAGTCTATTCCTGACAATGTTTTGAAATAAAAATGGATTTTCAATAAAAGTTGCCTGATTTGGACTCTCACTTTTGTTTTACATTGCATTAGTGATATTAGATTAGAAATTGGGAGTCTGAACTATTCGACGCACTTGGTAACCCCAAAAAGGCATCCCACAGTTCTTGGCTATTCTGTTGGGGAACATTAAGAGAACATGACTCAAACTTCATAATGTGGATTTTATCTTCAAACGTATATTCATTATATTTCATGCATTGTGCGATTAAGTCATTGTATTTGTCATCTAACATCTCAGACGGCTTGCCAAACATGGGCTCTGTTACGGTTGAAATACATGCCTCAAATCTAGACTACCAATGTACCACTTGATCCTCCATTCATTCAGGTGTTGGAAACGGTAGGTCTATCAGATGTCTTGCTGAGATACCCCTTTTTGACTAGACTGACCTAGTTCATATACTCAGCTCTAGCAACTTCCACAAATAGGACAAGATGCTGTCCTATGTCTAAGATGCAGTGATACTAAATTGTTTGAATAGTGAAACCCTAGTTCATCTCCCAACTAGGACATGGTATCCCAAGCCCCTATAGGGGTGTTTGGGTTCACCTTATTTGTTATATGCTATGTGTAGGATCCAATAAAGGTGCTCATTATTCATATCAGTGATTTAGATACATCAATAGTTGAGTTGAGAATAGTTTGATGGGATATACAGTGGTTGGTGGTATAGATTGACCCAAAATACTACCAAATTCAAGTTAGATATATGTGTTGTGAGCCGAATTGCTGCCAGATTTTCATCTGATGTGTGTTTTGTTTTATTTATTTCTTTTGCTAGGTAGTTGTTCATCACAGCTTCAGAAAGTTCTAACACCCCTAAAACCTTATGGACTTGTGCTAGTAGAATTTGCAAAACTACAGATCTTATTTAAGGTCAACCAATGTTAGTGTCACTTCCATCAATATCCAAAAGAAGGGTCAAATAAGCACAGTTGGTTCAGAGTCTATCACATCCCCGATCTCTTTTACAAATGTTATGTCAATCATCTCTTAGATCTCCTCTATTCAGCACCCTAGTAAGCCATTCCCTAGTCCTTTTAATGGCTAAAAATCTCCCAAATATCACAAAAATTATCGCTAACCTTCAATGGTCCATGGATGCTATTAATCATACAGTAGCTGCTTAGGGTGATACCATTGCTAGAATGCAACAAACAGTCGGGGCAACTACTACCCATCCATAACTAGCTAATCATCCAAGTTTGGACCTATCTCTGCTAATTGAGAATTTCCCAAGTACTGGTCAACCAGAAGAACTAGCCCAGGCTCTTGCTGCTAGAGCTCCGGCACGTCTAGTCGAGGGACTCTTTTCCTTGGATATCACTGAATTTGATCCAGCCATGCTGAAGATAGCCAAGTTAGAGAAGTTGTTCAAAAAATCCCAAGGAATTAATTCCATTCCTGATGCAGAGGATGGATACACGGAGGTAGCTATCAAATTACTAGAAAGATTCAAAATACCACGTATTGACCTGTTTGACGGATCAGGAGACCCTATGGTACATATCCGTTTATTCTCAGATGTTCTGAAACCTATGGGTTTGACATGTCCCTAGAAGTTGTCTCGGTTTAGGAGGACTTTGTTGGGAATTGCTACAACTTGGTATGCCAAACTGGAGGATAAGGTGAAGTAAAATTGAGAGGAATTGACTGAGACATTCATTGCTCAATACTCCTATAACACAGATTGAGAAAATCAGACAGGATTTGGAAGCCACACATCAAGAACCAAAGGAAAGCTTCGTCAAATTTATAGCAAGATGGAGGACTAAGGCAGCCATGATGACCAACAAGCCCTCAAAGAAGGATCAGATTCGGATAGTGGTAAGGAACCTTCATTGCAAGATGTTACAAAAGATAATAGTTCTCCCACTCTTTACCTTCACCCTCTTTGCCAATGCCACCCTGCAATCCTACAATCGAAACTGTTTACCGAACCGTAATTTTTATCCACTCTATATGACTCCAACCCAAGCCCTGAAAACAGTGGTGGAAAAGGGTCATCTCAAACTTCCTGACCCTCGACCTCTTCCTGACCCACTTCCACCTAGGCATGATGCATTCAAGTATTATTGTGCCTTCCACCAACAACAAGGCCATGAAATCAACCGTTGCATTCGTCTTTGCCATGAGATTCAGGACCATGAGATTCATGACCTTATAGATTGTAAAATCATAATGCCCCCACAAGCCCCACCACAAAGGCCAAATGTTACTACTAACCCTTTGCCTACCCATGATCGAGTTTCGCCGCACCCTCGTCTTAACCTTATCCATACACTATCTCCTGCATTTGACCCCAACGTATACATCACCCCTTCCCATTCACCTGAACCTGAAGTCTACATTTCAGACAGCATCAATCTGTCTATGATAGATTCAACTTAATCTCAGTCAGAACTCAAAAATGTTGTGGTGATAACAGAGACGCCAGGGATAGAAATTGGGGATTTGTTAGATGCGATCCCAGTAGATATATTGTACTAGTTAGTCATCCAAAATCAAAGGTTGCTTTACTTGATGTATTCTCTATTAGTGTCATCAGGAAGGATGTACTCGAGCAAGGGTTGGATGACTTGGCAGATTTGGAAGAGGACTTGGATAATCTCCATTTCTTTGAGGAATAAGGCTTGGGAGATGTACAAATTGAATGGTGGAACCTAAGCAATTTGGCCAGTGTCCATGGATGGGCAAGTAATGAGGAAGATTTGAAATCAAAAGGAAATAATGAGGAAGTAAGAAAAATAAACCAAGCCACTAGAAAAACAAAGGGGAAGTAAAATAAAAGTGAAAGCAGTGAAATCGGAAAAAGCAGTAAGCCAGAAGAGCCCAAAACAGAGGAGAATGAAAAAAAAGTGCCAGGAGAAGAGGTTGAGAGGGTAGTCCCTGAGTCCGAGAGCATTGGCTAACTGGCCCAATAGCTAAAGAAGAAATGCAAAGAGCCAACCAAGCATGGACATATTTGAGAATGAGGAAAATCTTTGCTGAAATGTGGTCAACATCACCATACCAGCCAAAAGAAAATGATTGCAGTGTAGGGATGATACATGTTAAGCAGGATGATTTCCTATCTATAAATGCAGGAGAATGGTTGGAAGATAATGATCTACACTTCACCCACATCGATGAAGGTTGGGGAAGCAATGTTCCAGATGATACCTGGTATTCTGAAAAGATTGATCATCTAACTAGGAGTGGACGCTTCTTTAAGCCCTCACACCTAGATCAAGGTGAGCTGGCAGGAAAAGATGTGGAGAAAGGGGGAAGAAAAAAAAAAGGAAAAGAAAAAGAAAAAGATCTGGTCCTTAAACAGTTGAAGAAGATCTAAGCCAACATCTCAATTTGGGAATTGCTTATGACATCACGAGAACACCGCTAAGCTATGGTCACAGTGTTAAGTAAGGCCAAGTTGTCCATTGATATTACACTAGACTAGCTAGTGTCATTGATCACGCTAACTGGGCCCATTCTATCTATGACTTTCTCAGATAAGGAACTCCCTCCAGAGGGATCAGAGCACAACAAGCCTCTGTATGTCTCTCTAGAATGCCTAGGTCCCTATGGTTCTAATTGACACTGGGTCAACCATAAATGTGTGCCCTTCGCGTATTGTTTACCCGATAAGGTTGAAGCCAACAGATTTTGTACCAACAAATTAGCTGATCTGAGCATATGAAAACACTAGCCAGAGGTTATGGGCACCGTTAAAATACAAATTCTGATAGGACCATCTGAACACGAAATTGAGTTCCACGTCATGGACGTGCCGGTGACTTTTAATTTGCTATTGAGTAGGCCTTGGTTACATCAAATGAAAGTCGTCTCTTCCACAATGGATTCAACTAGTCAAATACCCGCATGCTAGGGGGATCACCACTGTCTTTGGGAATTCTTTTATCCATCTCCCACCTGAGGTTATAACCCTAGTATTGGAGATAGATCAGGGGGAAGAAGACGTTTTTCTTTCTGGATTCACTTTAGTTGAGGCTCAATTAGTCTAGACTATCATGGTAGGTGAAAATAGGATATACCTAAGTGCGCAGTCAATCTACTTGATGAGCAAGTTAGGACATATTTCGGGGATGAGACTTGGAAGAAGTGGAAGGAAGGGTATTGCTGTGGCAGAGGAAATTATCCATAATCTTTATTCCTTTGGGTTAGGGTATAGACCCACAAAAGATGATTGAAATAAGAAGGGATATGAGGTGAGAGAAAGGGCCAAAGCTAAGAGGATCGACAAGCAATATGAATTAAAGTACAAACTGATCTGGAACCTTGAATGGTCATTTTATTAGAGAGGGAGATGACTTTCCCTTTACGGTTTTCCTAAACCATGGGTAAACCTTGAGACAAAGGAGCGTCTCCCCGGATTCGAGTTTTTCTTTGATCACCAGCTGTCTGAAAGTGAGGACATGAAAGCAAAATTCAGAAATGGCTTGGGCCAAGACGGGAATAGCTATTTGCCCAAAGTGGTCAGGGACAAAGTGGAGACACTAGTTGATTGTGAAGCTAGCATCGAGTTACATGGTTTTAAGGATGTTAGTGTTTTTGTGATTTGGGAAGGATCGTTCGTGGATTGCAGTGATCTCATCTTGGATGCATCCAAGGCACCTCATTTGACGTGGCAACTCGAGAAGGATTATATCATGGAGTCCGAATCTGATAGTGAGTTTGAGTCTGATTCCACTGAGTCTGTAGAGTTGGAGTCATACTCGAGTTCTTTTGGTAGTTCTGAGTCAAATGGTCTTAGGGTTGATAACCCAGATACCATTATTTTGTCTCAGTCATCTTTTTTGTTTTCTTTTGAGTCCACTGTATCTGTTGAGCTAGACCCGATGAATGAGAATCATCTGGATTGTGCTTACTTTTCTATGCCCTTAATTTATTGCATTGACCAAGATTTTCAATATTTTGATGAAAACGAAGAGGAATAAAGGTTTTGAAAAATCTGATTAATTATGAGGATGAGAGGCGTGCAAAACCTTTGATGAATGAGATTGTTCCAATTAATGTGGGTACTAAGAAGGGTCCTTGTAACATGCTCGGGGGGTATCCATGCTCATTAAATAGTTCGGACTCTTGACTTTTTTGATCTAGTCTTACAAGTGCAATGTGAAACATAGATGAGAGTCCAGATTTGGCAACTTTTATGGAAAATCCATTTTAATACAAAATCTTTGCCAAAAATGGACTGTATCACCAAATCTTAGAGTCCAACCTATTATTTTTGACAAAATTAGGAAATCCATGACTCATGCCAAGGCCATTGTTCGTCGTAACCAAGGATGCTTGTCTCGGAACCTGAAGTATGAGAGGGGAAAGTCATTAATTGAGCACCCCCGACCTACTTTGGAACAACTTGATTTCATGTAGTTTGAAAGAGTTTTGAAGATGTACAACTTAAAGAAATTGAGTTTATAAACATGAAAATCAACATCATTCCAAATTAACCGACACAACTTTCATCCACCAACATTCATATAGTTATATCAAGTAAGCAAGTAGTCTCATGGTAGAATGCTAAATATAGTAAGAAAAATACACACAAGTGGGATGCTAAAGTATAAAAACTTACATGTTTACCGACATCTTGTGAACAGTTACAAAACAAAGTTAGCGAAATATACATGATCTTATATACAAAATCCTAATGCAATTCACTCATGAGATGCAACTATAGATTCGATTTCTAATATATGACATGTGAATTATCACAAGAACATGAGGTAGTGCACAAAATCACATAGGAGTTGATTAAATCCACAAATGCAAACTTGGTTGAATCAAGATGCATGAAACATGGATGCAAAGCATGGATTTGATGAAAAATGAAATATGATGCTCATGCACAATTAAGGAAAGCAAGTAAAAGAATGGGGTAAAAAGAAGTGGGGCGGGGAATTATTACAACACTTGAAAGAATAATTACAAACTAAATGAGAGAGAGAGAGAGAAGAGAATATTACAACAAAATAAAAACCTCACAAAACACTCAAATAAAATAAAAAAATAAAAATAGAAGCTTCATATGTGTTGAGGATTGCCGAAAACTAATATGCTCAACACTGGAAGACTACTCCATTTTGTCCAAAAGAAGCTAACTGTCTAGACGGCCAACTAGGGCTAGCAAAACCTCTCTTGTGGCAAAACCGAGAAAAAAAAAAAAACAAATAAGGAATATGTAGGTGGCTTAACTAATCACTTCTGGTTAGATTATAACAAAACTAATATGAAACTAAAGTATGAAAACTAATATAAGATAGAAAGTGCAAGAAAGTGAGTAGGAGATAGAAAATGCAAGAAAATGAAAGAATTGAAAACTAACAGCTTCCGGTTAGATTGCAACAAAACAATATGAAAAAAAGTAAGAAAATGAATTTGAAATAGAAATGAAACAATTGAAATTCACCTTCCAAAGAAATGGTGGGCTTCTTGATTTCCAAACTTCCTCTTAATCACCCTCAAGGTTGTGAATTATGATCTTAATCCTCAATTCAAGAGCTTGAAATTTGAGGTTAGAATGATGGTTTTGGACAAATGTATGATCACTCTTTAATCGTCTTCAACTTAGCAAGACTACTCGCTCTTTGATCAAAGCTTTGGGACTTGGTTCATGAGTGGTTTTTACAAGGGAAGATGAGATATGGTCTATAGCTTGAGAAAATGGAAGTTCACAACTAACACTTAATTTTGTCTAACTCTCGAATTCAAAGCTTAAACTCTCTTTTTCTCTATCTCTACCCTTCTCTACTCAATCGATCCTCCTTCTCCTCTTAACAATTTGATGTATACCTATAGGCAATGCAAGTGGTGAAATGGCAGAAGACAAGAATGGAGCATTAATGAAGACAATAGAGAAAATGAAGCACTAATGGAGCTAATGGAAGACAAAAGTGGAGCATTACCTTCAATGGATTAAGTACTAGGCAATGGAGGTTGAATATACATGTATTCAATGCATGAATGGGTCAGAAAATGGGTTTAGGAAGTGCCCCACCTGAACTAACAAAAAAACTGGGCAATTTGTCTCTGGCGGTCAACCAAGCGGAAGACTGCCTAGAAACAGATTCACGTATTTTGCTCATGTTTGACTGCATTTCACTCTGGTTCATTCCAACCTCGCTCCGGGTGTCCAATGGGGCTTAAATACTTGACCAAAATAGGCTCAAGGTTGGGAACAAAGCTCAAATTTTTACTAAGGATTTTGTAAGAAACATATTCTGATTTTCATCATCGGGTGATCAAAAGAAAGCATTCAAGTCTTAGGGCTAATCAAAATGGGGTATCTATAGTTGCCCCATTTTTAACAAAACTCAAAGTCATTTCATGATGTGAGTGAATGTTAAAGCTCGAAGATGACCCTTTTGACAAGGTGGTAAGACTTGGGCAAACAAAAAAAAGATGCAAATGCAATTTGTTGAACCCGAGGGTTGCCTACATATCCCTTTGCAAGGAATCAAGCCTGCATAGTTCAGAGGCAAGATGCAAATAACATGCTTGGAATACAAGACTTATACGCTTTGCGTAGCCAATTTTTTTTCTCGAAAATTCATGATTATGTAATGCAATGTAATGGAATGATGATAAACATATGAAGGTAGCAACATGAGAGGCAAGCTTTGCAAATGATATGAAGCATAACAAGAGGTGCATCGCATATAAATGTGCCACAACACAAACAATAAAATGGAGTGCATCGCATACAAATGTGCCACAACACAAATAATAGAGGGGAAAGCTTAACTCGAAATCCAAACACGTGTCACGCGAGAGGACAAATAATGGACTCAAAATCCAAATGCGTCTCACGCGAGAGGAGGAATAGTGAACTCAAAATCCAAATACGTCTCACACCGAAATCCCAATGCATCTCTTACGAGAGGAGAAATAGTGGTATAACCAACATGCATACCTAACTGTATTTCATATGAAGAGGGGAAAGGTTTTAACTGGGTAGACCTCAAATCCTAACACGTTTCACGTGAATGGTGGAAAGGTGGTGTAACCAACAGGCGTACCTAACCGTATTTCATACGGAGAGGGGAAAGGTTTTAACCAAATAAACTACAAATCCTAACATGTTTCACGTGAAAGGAGAAAAGGTGGTGTAACGAATAGGCATACCTAACTGTATCTCATATGGAAAGGGGGAAGGTTTTAACCCAATAAATTGAAAATCCTAACAGGTTTCATGTGAAAGGAAAAAATGTGGTGTAACCAATAGGCGTACCTAATCATATCTTATACAAAAAGGGGGAAGGTTTTAACCGTATTTCAGTGATGCACAAATACATTGGTATGCGTACAACATACATTAGTATACTTACACATACTTAGTGTACATATACATATATACACAGACATAACATATACATACCGAATATATTCATATATGTATACATATAAAATATATACATACTTATATATACAGATACATATACATACATATACAGAATATATTACATAGATATACATATAAAATATATATACATATCTATACATACAAAATATATACATGCATATATATAGACAAACATACAGATACACATATATATACGGTGTACATATATATATAGACTATACACATACAGATACATACATATTATATATAGATCAGATATCTCTGTCCCTTGTTTCTGTCTCTCTCTCTCTACCCCGTTGGTCTTCATCGAGCACCGTGCCTAGTGCGCGATTTCAACAATCATGGCGCGCCTGACAGACAATAACTGGACCAGCCTCATTTGTCAAAGATTGCCTCGGCAATCCCTCTTTTCTTGGCTTCTTCTTCTCTTTTAGCTTATTCTTAAACCGAGGCTAGTGAGAGAGTAGAGAAGAAACCTGTAAACTCCCCCTGCCATTACTCTGCCAATTTTCTCTTTGGAGGCATTACTCTCCTCTGATATGGCCTTTTCCCACCATACTCTTTCCCTTTTCCCAGACCTTAATGACTCACCGATAGAGATTGCTGACACCAACTCCTTTGAGCCTCGACAGAGTGTCCCTACCCTTACCCTTGTTTTAAGTTTTCCTGCGTTGTCAGTCGAATAATTAATAGCAGCGGAGTCTGACAATGATGCTAACTCTTATACATTAAAATCCTATGTGGAGACCGTAACCACGATCTCCAATTTGTCCCGTCGGCTGCATACGAGGACAAATGAGGTACACCAGCTGAAAGCATAACTTTATCTTTTCCATTCCATGTTTCAAGATGCCCAAAAGGAGATTAACCAATTGAAAAAAGGAAATACAGAGTTGAAATGCCAGGCAACCTCCGCAGCTCGATTCAAAGCTCCTTGGTGCTCCTCATTTGTTGGACGACATGGAGTAATCTCTTTTAGAAGCTTTGCAAATGCTGAAGCAGAGTCTTCAAGAGCTTTCAAGGAATGAAGATGTGGTGAGGCAATTGGCAGAGAATTATAATGAACCCATCTGCAAATGATGTTAGTTTGTAATTGCCAAACTGCCACCAATGATCCAAGAACATTCCTTTATCTTTGTTTTTGTTTTCTTTGTTTGTTTGTTTGTTTTTTTCCCCCTGTCCCCCCCCCCCAATTTATTTTTGCTTGGGTGTGGGCACTTAGCTTTAACTCTCTTTGTTACCACTTTGATTGGGGTTGATCCCTAACAGTAATAAAATGAGTTTGTTTTGCAAATCTGAATGGTATGAATGGCACAACACTGAGCATGAAAACCATTGTGTTTTGAATTTTGCAATTAAGAATGGTTGCATTTCAATGAGTCCTGAATTGAATGTCGAGCCTATAATTGACCAAAACACAAAATATAACTCAATGAAAGGAAAACTCCCAAACACACTCCTTTATGCTTGCTAGAATAAAATGGACACAAAACAAAACATTATTGCTCAACCACCTGACTAAAGGACATCACCGGAGATAACTACTGTGCATTTTCCAGTGAGTGCTTAACTTAAAGAAAAAGTACAAGTTAATGTGACCTTGGTAACGAGGACTTGAGAGTGCGGGAAAAAGATAGAAAATCTAACTTGAATGTGCCCCTAGTTCATCACTTTGATATTTTCTTTTGGTTTTCTAATAAAAAGAGTTTGATCATGTAAGTCAGGCTGTGAGCACTGAAAATTTTCCTTTTTGGTCTAAAGAATGGTCTGGGTTTCGTAAAAATGGAATAATTGTCGAGAAAATTAGTCAACTTCATGAAAAATCCTCAAAATTTGTTTTTGCAAATGACTACTACCCGACCAACATGAAATGAACCCTTGAGATGCACAACTAAATCTGTCTTGCAACTGAACCTGTCATGAAGGAGAAATAGGACAGTTGAATCGAATGAGACGAGCCAATCAAACATAGATAGGATAGCCAAGTTGAATAAAGATACACCAATCAAACATGGATCGGATGAGTGCGTTGATAAATGATTAGGGCCGAAATTCAAGATAAAGTTGCCTATGTATCCCAAAATTAGGAATCAGGTCATACGTAGTTTCGGCTAAGGTTCACTCGAGTATTAACACTCTTCTTTTGCGCTTTAACTTTTGCTAAAGCTACCCTTCGGGTTTTTGGTCTTGCGAACTTTTTCATTTTTCAATTTTTTTTTTCATTTTCCAACCTTTTTTTTTTCATTTTTTTATTTTTTTTCATTTTTCATTTTCCTTTTTTTTTTTTTGTTTTTATTTTATGCTCTAACTTTTGCCTAGGTCTCCATTCTTGGTTTTCGGCTTAGCGAGCCTCTCAATGATAATATTTCTTTAGCTTATCCATGTTGATTGGTTACGAGAGCTCTAAACCATCCAAATCCATGAGAATGACAGCTCACCCTGACCATATTGACTTGATGATGTATGGACCCGTCCAATTGGGTCTGAACTTGCCCCTAGGGTCGTGGATAGGAGCTCGATTGTCCTTCAGCACCAAGTCTCATTCCCTCAAATTCCTGGATCTGGCGTTTTTGTTGAATGCTCTGGCAATCTTGTGTTGATACCCCTGAACATGGTATAACACCTTCAATCTTCACTTATCAAATAGTATCAGCTCCTCAAAATCGATTTTGTTGCCAATTAGCTTTTACTATTTGACATTCAGCCATACTCCTCAATGAAGGTACTTCTAATTCGATCGGCAAAAAAACCTCCATTCCATATACCAAAGAGTAAGTGGTTTCCCCAGTAGATTGATGTCCTGTATCCCCAAGGCTCAAAAGGCAGTTTATTTGGCCAATCTTTATAAATTTCCACCGTCATATGCAGAATAGTCTTGATGTTCTTATTTGTAGATTCAACGGCTCCATTGGTTTGTGTCATGTATGTTGATGACTTGGGAAAAGCCATGTTATATTTCTCAAGTAGAACTGCTACTTCTCCTCTGAAGTGTGAGCCATTGTCTGAAATTACTTCGTTTGAATCCCTATATCGGCAAATAATGTTATTCTTGATGAATTTGGCCACGTGTGATACTTTTAACACTGAAAACAACTATTCTTTAACCTACTTGGTAAAGTAATCAATGGCAACTAAGATAAACTGATGCCTATTTGAACCCTTCAGTGTGATTACCCCAATAATGTCTATGCCTATAGACTGAGAAAGGCCAAGGCAAAGTCATGTTATAGAGTTTTGATGGTGGGATATTCATGCGATTGGCGTGGATTTGACATTTGTGGCATCTCCTAATGAAGTCAATACAATCACCCTCCATGGTTAACTAATGGTATCCGTGTCTAAGGATCTTTCTTGTCAGTATTATACTGTTCATATGGGCTCCACACTCTCCTCCATGGATGGCTTCCATGATACGCTTTGCCTCTTCTTCCTTTACACACAACTTATGCATTTCCAAATGTCCTCTTCTGTACTCCTTATCTCCGCAGATGATGAAATGAGCAGCTAGACGTCATATCCCCCTTTTGCCCTTGGCATTTGCCCCTTGTGGGTATGTACTGGTTTCCAAAAAGTTCCAAATATCAAAGTACTAGGGGTTTTTATGTCGAACTTCTTATGTTGCAGCTATATGCAGGCATATATCTTTGTTCTGTTAGGATTGGGTGCATGTTAACTCTAACTGGTATATCTATCACACAGGCTAGGGTTGCCTACGCAACTAGCAAATCGGTTATTCTCTCTCACTAGGTGTGTAAATGTCAGTCCCTCGAACCTTGGGATCAACATGCCCAAGATTTGATGATAGAATTTCATTTTCTCCTCATTAACCTTCCTATCTCCATTGGCTTGAGAGATGATCAAGTTCGAATCCCCACTCACATCCAACTTTATTGCCCCTAGTTCTAGAGCTACTTCTAGTCCGGCAATGCATGCCTTGTACTCTGCTTGGTTATTAGACACCCTAAATCGAAGTTTGAAAGCTAAAGGGATATGGGAATCATTTGGCGTTATAAGCAAGACACCTATCCCGGAGCCAAATTGATTGGATGCTCCATCAAAGTACAATTTCCAAGTGTCTTCTTCCATCTACATGGCCTCTTCATCTGGGAATGAATAATCCATATCTTCTTCTCCTTTAATTGGGTGATTAGGCAAAAATTCTGCCACGACCCTTCCTTTAATAGATTTGCGAGAGACATACTTAAGGTCGAATTTAAAAAGCAAAAGCAACTAACAAGCTAGCCTACTAGTAAACGCTGGTTTCTCAAAGAGATATTTGATGGGGTCTAATCTTGAAACCAAAATTACCGAGTGAGCTAACAAGTAGTGTCTCAACTTCTTGGTCGCCCAAACCAAAGCCAAGCAAGCCTTTTCCAAGGGAGTGTAGCGGGTCTTGTATTCAAGCATCTTCTTGATGAAGTAGTAGATGGCTTTCTCCACTTTCTCGCCTGACTCTTGCGCAAGCATATATCCCACGGTTAATTCAATCACTGATAAATACAAAATCAATAATTTTTCTGGTTTAGGTGGCGATAACACATGCGGATTCTGCAAATACTACTTAACTTGCTCGAAGGTGAACTGACACCAATCATCCCATTGGAACTTCTTTCCTTTCTTTAACAAACCAAATAGTAGTCCACAGGTCAAGGTTAATTTAGAAATAGACCTCCTTATGAATTGCACTTTACCTAGAAAGCCTCGTATGTCCTTTTCAGTCGAGAATGAGATACTTAAACTCCGGCAGATTCAAGAGTATACTTTATCTGCCGTATCATATGGATTAGAGAGTCAATCAACTAAAGGCATTGCTCAGTGTAGACCGCTAGAGGCTGTGAAATGAACAAAGTCATTAGTAATAAGGTAAAACAATGAGAAATAATGGGTGAAGCTAGGGTTAAAGGAAAGATGTATATTTGATTCATGTCCAAAACAAGTGTAAGTGTAAGCACAAGCCTCTCTGGAGGCTCGAGAGGGATCTCCTGCAATGCCCCATTCGAGCTCATGTATGTTATCGATGTGGAACGCACGGGAAAGCCAGTGATAGGATCAACTAGAGGAGCATGAATTGTAGCAGCCGGAGCAGGAATAGGAGCAACAGCAACAACACCAGCCTCACCAACACGGTCAGTGCCCAGAGTAAGAGGAGGCATGATATGGGTGTGCAAGAAGGCAGTATAGTCCCCGTGCCAGTAGAATCAGTCAGCATCCTGTCTGGCCATCATTGCGTCATGCTTGTCCAGGTTAATAATGTCATCTGCAGTCCTCATATATAGAGAAAGAGGAAGAGGAACACCTGGGACTACCTAGCCTATCACCTGGTGCAAGAAGTGCTCTTCTAAGACAGAATGGATCCTCTAGAAGGATCCTTATCCGAGAAGCCACCCGGGACACGAAAAAATGCTCCCTCACAATGTGGGGCATGGCTACCCGTGGATGCTAGTCAATCTACAAACAAAAAAATGCAAGGATAATGTTAGATACTGAGATATGAGGATGAAGTCATGAGGAAGAGAACATAGATCAAGTTTAGTTTAGCTTACCTGAAGAGAGGTCACGATGTCAAAGAAGTGCCAGTACTAGGCCAAACTGTGGGTATGGCGATACCGAGAGCGAAATGGGCCATCAAAGTATAGCAATCGAGGTAACACCCATTTGATTGGTTAGGGCCACATCGCCCCAATCATAATCTCCAACTCTTACGAGGTCTGCCAAGGCACTCAGTAGATATAATCCAACGGTATTTTTTTCTGTTCGCAAACAGAAAAGTACAAAGAATGTAAAGAAGAAAACCCGGGGCATAGTGTGTCGTCTCTTCGAGGGTCTAGGGCTATGGCCATAAAAAAATTGGTACAGCCAGTTGTACCAGATTATCATGGGATTGGAAAACTCACGGACTGTCCTTAGAAGGTGAATCTGGGCTACACGCCACTCTCCCATGTTTGGATCAAATGGGATCGAATCACCCCCTACCCGAAGACCAGTAATCAAAGAGAAGTTGTAAGGGGTCATCGTCATTTCCCTGATAGATGAAAAGTGGAAGGAGTTAGTGGTGTCCCACCACTTCTCCACCAAAGTGGAAAATATGGATAAGGTGCTCTGGAGCTACGTGATCTCAGAGCAGAACGTACTGAAGTCTGCGACATCCATAAGAGCTTGGACCCCGGGAGGGCTAACTCAATTTCAGCGGTAGGGATAGATCATAGTCCCATATCCTTTCATCGCTCGACTGTCAGCCTGTTGCAAAAGACAATTGTTAGCAAAGTGTAGAGATAAGACAAAAATAGAATACAAATGAACGAAAGCAAGGTGGAGTTAGGTTCTCACCAATCCTAGGTGTATGTATCACTCTAAAAAAAATACATTCGCGGATACCCCGTGCTGGTCAAATGTTAACATACTCCCGCGAATCAATCGGTGAGTATGTGGATGGTAAGTGGCCAGGTCAAATGGCCTTTCACACAAAGATGGCATCTCAGGCTCCAACGCTAGAGAGATAATGTCCTCTGCTGCTATGTCTGGATCATCGATATGAGTACCCATGTTAGGGACAAGCTCAGGAACCTCAACTTCAAGGACAAGAGAGGGCACGTCACCCTTAATAATTTTAGGAGCATCATCCTCGTGAGAAAGTTCAAAAGGTGAAAAGGTGGTTTTCGGAGGGAGTTATATTGAATGAATGGGAGTTGTGGTGTTTTATAATGTTTTGGGAGGTGAAAAGTAAAAATTGTCCCTGACAGTACTCGATAGGGCTGGTCGAATAACGATTTGTTTTGGCGGACATGTTTTTGCTCGATAGAGAGGAAAAGTGACTAGCAAGATGATGTCACACAGGTAAACTCCCATTTTTTCTTGAATGATACCTATTTCCATCTAAAGTGAGGAGAGTGCGATATTGATCAAGTTCATTTCAATTTTAGAGGCAAAATAGAGAGCCATTACGAAAAAGGGTTTACAATGAGAGATATGGCCAGTTGTCGTGATTCATATTTTACAACCTACATTACAGAAGGGCTTCTCTATACAAATTCCCTGAACTATACAAAGACTATATAAAGTCCATCTTTCTTTCTTGGCGCAAAATGGGAGAGGATGTGCCAAAAGTGGGCGTAACTCTCAAAACCAGGTCGGACTAAGCTGCAGGAATAGAATGGCAGTGCTTCAAGAGGTACTTGAACCCTCCCGGTGTGCCTTCGTCGCTACTACTGCCACTCCAGCTATTAGATCTCTCATTGGAGTTAGAAGACCCAATGACACCATCATTATAACTACTAACGATAGCTATGTCAAGAGTGGGGGGGCCAAAACAGTTCCATGTCATCCTATAACAAAGGAATGATCAGTCTAAGAACAAGAGATAGAAATTGATTGAGGGATGAGTTAGCAGAAAGATTAGAGAGGCAACCTCATCAGAAAGGTCTGAAGAAGGAGAAGGAAAGGAATTGTGAGGAAAGGGTCCATGTTCTCGACCTTGTCCTCTCTCATTACTACCACCCCAAGCACTGCTCTCACCTAAGCTCTGGCTTGGTTCATACTAATGACCACGAACGCACGCATGGCCCATGACTCTTCTATAACTTGGACCACGGGTCTTGTCACGACCTCTGATCTAGGCAATGGCATTGGTCAGCATAGTATTCATCTCCCAAAGGGCAGCAAGAGAGAGAACTCATTCTCTTTTACCAGTGGAAGAAGAAACATCTTCATTAGGAGTGTGAATCACTGTTGACCTAATAAAGGAATTGGGGGTATGAGAGGGAGGAACGTTGTTAGCTATAAGGAGTGATCAAGAGTGGTGTAATGAATGTCAGTGAGTTATTCAAGTTGAAATAGGTGGGTCTTAAATGGTTTTGCGCCTTTTTGTAACTTTTAGATAGGAAAAAGTCAGAAATGCCACAGCGCTGCTTGACTTGTTCAGCCGAATAATTCTTTATTTGGTCGGTTAATGATTGATCCGGCCAGAGGAAGGCTAGCAATTACTTGGCCTAGTATTACAGGAACTTTTGAGTTTTATTTTTAGTTATTAAATAGTCGTTGCAAGCTCAAAATTCATTCGTTCCAGATTCATTCATTCATTGGCGAAGCAATGTACATAAATAGGGGGTCGTTCATTTCATTCAAAGAAGGTTACAACTGGGTTTACACATCGAAAGTTGTTCACAAAGTTCAAAATCCCCTAGGTTTATACAAAACACTGTTGCGTAAAACAAAAAGAAAGAAGAAAAAAGATAACAAAAGTGAGATCAATATCGGGAAGCGAACTAAGTAGCAATTGTGGCAGACCCGTGGAACAATGGATAGCCAACCCCACTGGGCTCGTCATCATCATCGCTAGGGTCACTGCTACTATAATAAGGATCATTGAAGTAGCCATCGAACTCATCACTCTCCTCGTCGTCATCATCACCACTGATGACAATCACATTAGGAAGTGGAACAACCTCATCATCCCACAAAAAGAAGAAAAAATATGAACCATTAGTGGAAGATCAAGGGTGAAAGCAATTTGAAAAAGGACCAATTTTGGGTTTTAAAAAAATAAACCTCATCCAGCAAGTTTAAGAAATGCAAATAAAGAGGACCTCGCCCACGGCCTCGACCTTGATCCTGACTCTCGCTAGAACCCTGGTTAGGCCAGCCGGGCGTCTATCTTATAATTCGATCGGTTGTCATTATGTCCGGCCTAGAAGATGTGTTACAGACCATTAACATGTTTTCTGCAGAGCATCAGAGAATGTTTACAGTTGTTGTCTCAATCATCATTGGAAGTATGGTCATTTAAGTCTTCAGTTGAAAAGGCTTTTGAAGCATCACAATCTAAGCTAAGTCAGCCTTGAGTCCCATGGGCTGTAATGAATGTATCTTTAGCATCACTTGCTACGTTGTTATGTTGTGTTTTTCCAGCATTTGTTTCATTGCATGTTGCATTTACCCTATCATATTCATTCTCTATCATCCCTTTCGTCTTTGTTCTTCCTTTTATGTTTCAGCATGTTTGGAGTTTGTTCCTCCTCTCACATTGCAGCTTATTTGGAGATTGTTACATCCCTATCACATTGTGGCGTGTTTGGGGTTTGTTTCAGGGTTCACTTTTGTTGACTGTCGGTTAGGAATGAAGTTCCCTATCACTATGATTGCCGGAAATATGTGAGTTTGGCTTCGGCCACCCTCCCTCCTCTTACATTGCAGTGTGTTTGGGGTTTGTTTCGAGGTTCACCTTTGTTGACTTCTGGTTAGGATTGGAGTTCCTTATCGCTACGATTACTGGTCATGTGCGAGTTTGGCTTCGACCACCTTTCCCCCTCTCATGTTGTGGCGTGCTTGGGATTTGTTTTGGGGTTCACTTTTGTTGACTACAGGTCAAGATTGGAGTTCCTTATCATTGTGATTACTGGTCACGTGCGAGTTTGGCTTCGGCCGCCCTCCCCCCTTTCACGTTATGACATGTTTGGAATTTGTTCAGGGTTTACCTTTGTTGACTGTTGGTCAGAATTGGAGTTCCTTATAGCTATGATTGCTGGTCATATGTGAGTTTAGCTTCGACCACCCTTTTCCCTCCATATTATAGCATGTTTGGGGTTCGTTTCGAGGTTCACCTTTGTTGACTGTCGATCAGGACTGGAGTTCCCTATCGCTGTGATTGTCAGTCATGTGCAAGTTTTGGCTACGGCCACTCTTTCTCCTCTCGCGTTATGACATGTTTAGAGTAGTTTACGAAGTTTCATGTTGCTATGACTGTCGGTCACGAGTGGGTCTGGCTTCGGCCATCTTTCTTCTTTTCGCATGGAGCGCGTTTGGAATTTTTTTTTTTCATTTGTGGATCTTTGTTATTTTTGCATAATTAAACATGCTTCATGTCTTTTGCATAAGGTTCAATTTTTTCATTTTCCATTTTTGTAGCTTTATCCTTGTTCTATCTCGTTGCCTTTCATGCCATTTGCATCATCAATTTTTTTTTTTTCAAAATCCAACAGTGTGGCACACATAAGCCCAACTTTGAAGCAACCAGCCGCACGTGGTGTGTAAGTCCAACCTTTTCTAAATGTATTTTGAGCATACCATTTGCATCTTGCCCCTGAACTACGTTGGTTTGATTCCTTACAAAGGGATACATAAAGAACCCTTGAGTTCAACTGTTTGCATCAGCATTTTATTTGTTTCCCCAAAGTCTTATAGCCTTATCAAAAGGGCTATCTTTGGGCTTTGACATTCACTCACATCATGAAATGACGCACCGAGTTTTGTCAAAGAGGGGCAACTGTAGACACCCCATTTTGACCGACCCTAAAACTTAGGCACTCTTTTTTGAACACCTAATGATGAAATCGAGATGTGCTAATCATATGAGTTCCTCAACAAAAACCCGAGAGTTGGACTTTAAATCCCAACCAAGTACTTGTTTTGGCCAAAATGCTTTTTTAACCAATTGAAAACCTTTTTCAAAATATGCTTGGTTATGCAGTTCCAGACATTTCCATGATGTCCTAAGGCTCACCTTTTCAAACTTAAAATGTTGTCTCCTTTGAAAATAGATTGAGCAAAGGATATGATGTGAATGAATGGAGAGGGTGGAATCCTCAGAATACCTTTTTTTCCCTTTCAAATCATGCTAACCTTACCTTATTTATCCAATGATGTATATTCCAGCTGGTCGGACAACAATTCATGGTCTGATAGGAACATAGTTAACTGGATGTATAATGGTATGGCCGACTGAATTGTTCAGAGCAAAACATTTTTGGGAATTTTGGCCTTTTTTGCTAGTTTTTCATAAATATCTCAAATATTTATGTCCAAAACTCTATATATAGAGGACGAAAGTTAATTTGATAGGGTTAACAAATTTTGCCCAAGGCCTAAGAAGAGAATTGAGAGCTTTCTTCCCTCACTTCACCTTCAACCTCCATTTCCTCAATTTCAAACTTCAAAAACACCATTCAAGCTTCACTCCAAGCTTCTTGTTGAGGATCTTGAACATCCTAAGCTATATCTAAAGGACCTTGACGATGCTAAGAAAGAGTTTGAGAACAAAGAAGATTATCCTCTTTAAAGAGTTGAACTTTTGAACTTTGTAACATCTTTTCTCTATTGTTCTTCATAACTAAGCTTTGAATTCTATTGTAGGCTTGTAATCTTGCAATAAGTCCTCATGGATGTGGTTGGGGGTAGAAAGTAGTCACCCACCTATTGATTTTATAGTTTTCCTTACTTGTCCATTGCTTTAATATTGTTTCTTGCTTTCTAGAGTTATAGTCTCTTATTGTTGTGTATTGGAACCTTATGGGTATGATTGAAGGTAGATATTATCCATCCATCTACAAGTTAGATTATGTAAAGTAAATTCGTTAATACTTTTTATGCTTTCTCATCACATATCTCATCATTCCATCACATTGGTCCATATGTCTCGACCCAAACTCAAGCCAAATGAGTGAAAGTGGTTGTTTCATAGGGCTGGAGGTGTGATCTTTGAGATTTGACATTGAGAAACTGGTTGACCTTCATATTCATTGATTTTTCTTGGAAGTAAAGGAAGAAGTTTTTGGTCAAAAATGTTGAAAACTCTCTTCTTCTTCTTTTTTTCCTTCTTTTTTTTTTTTTTTTTTTTTTATCATCATTTGTGAATATGGAAAGGGGAGGAAACACCCTTGTTTCATGAACAAAAGAGAAGTTGTCAATAGCCTTTGATGGATTTTTTACTTTAAAGGCAAAGCATCCACTAAGAAATGATAGGCATTAACCTACTCTCTCTAATTGATAGCATGGATTTGGGTACTAACCTGTCCTTATTCACAAAGAGATGATTGTAGGTTCCTATCTATTTCCTAGGCTTCAATTTTGTTTGTTTAAATTCATTCAATTTGAGAAATTATGGTTGAATACCTATTGTATATATTATTTATGTAATTGGGGCCTATCTACCTCCTCCTTAAGTGTTCTCTGCCACAGAGAGAGGTAGAAAAGAATGAACACCCCTTGGAAACTATGCTCTTTTTTTTCTATTCTGTTCTGCTCCTGTTGCACAAAAATAGTGTTCATCTCGGAGAATTGGATCGGTCTGTCTTTTTTTTTTGATCTACCGGATGATTTCGTATCCAACCCAATAAGGCTTATTCCTAGGTAGAGTAGAGTAGAGTAAAACATGACAGTTTCTGGGGGAGTGTTCTCCTAGCATTTTGAGTTGTTATTTTGTATGTTTAGCATGATTTGTTAGATTCAACAGTAAATTGGTTGAATTAATTCATTTGTTGTAATAATTCCTCCAATCCCATGTCTTATTCATTTATTGGTTGCAATAATTTCTCCCCTCCCCCTCTTTTTCTTATTCATTCAAATTGTTGTAATAACTTCCAACCCTACATCTTTCTATTTCTTTTATTTACACGCTTTTCTGTGGATGTTGTATATGGCATCATGCTTTATTTATCATACCCAAGTTGTGCATCCTTTTTTTTTTTTTTTGGTCATGCATATGGATTTGGTTCATTTTTAGTGATGGATTTTATCAATTCAAAGAGTGGTTCTATGCGTTATCTCATATCTTGAAATGATACCCATGTCATTTGATAGTAACTGAATCCCTAGTTGCATATTATGGGTGTACTACATTAGTTATCGGCGTACAGGATCATGCATGTATTTCTATCCCATTATTCTTGCTTATCATGGAGTAGTAGGTGAGCATTTTTCTGCTTAGCATTTTGTGTGCACATGTTATTTATCATACCCCTTTGCTATACCTTGAGGTTAGATGCTTAATTGAAATATATATTTGGATGGTAGTAGACAGAGCTTGTGTTGTTTGCACTGGAATGTCATTGAATCTCATGCCATTGAGTTATTTTTTTTAATGCTGAGTTATAAAAAATACTTTTCCAAAAAATGCATGACATCAAAGCATAACCAGAACAAGCGATGCAATCTATATTTTTATGCCTCAGATAGTAATGTTAACATTATTTAAATTTGAAATCAGAATATATGGAGACTATCAAAATCACACCATGACTTAGTAGAGGCCGATCTTTTGATCAAGTGAGTGTGGTGCTTAATTCATGACCTTCCCCTCTCATACCTAAGTTCTCGAACCGAGACACTTTGGTTATGACGAACAGTGTAGTTTTCCCAAAAGATTAGGTGACACTCTGAGATCTGGTGATGTAGTCCATTTTCTAGCAAAATTTTTGCAATAAAATGGATTTTCTATACAAATTGTTGGATATGGACTTTCATTTACGTTTCATATTACATTTGTGGAACTAGATCAAAAGATCGGGAGTCCGAACTATTGGACGTGCTCGGTAACCCCGAAAAGGCATCCCACAGAAGGTAGTCTTCTTTTCATTTGCTCTATACATCGCAAACTGGTGGTAACCTCTATAAGCATCCAATAAACTCATCTTGCCATGCCCTGAGGTGGCGTTAACCAGCTGGACTATCTTAGGTAAGGGGAAGTAGTCTTTTGGATAGGCCTTATTTAGGTTTGTGAAATCCATGCAAACCCTTTACTTCCCATTTTTATTCTTAACCACCACTATGTTGGACAGCCAAGTCGGGTAGTGGACTTCTCAGATAGCTTGGGCTTCAAGCAACTTCTCCACCTCTTCTTCTACCGCCTTCACATGAACCAAGTTAGGTTTTCTGGCTTTCTAAATTACTGGTTTTGTTGACCTGTCGATGTTAAGCTTGTGGCAGGTGACCTCGAGGCTGATCCCCGGCATCTATGGAGTACATGCAAATACCTTCATATTGTCTGTCATAAAAAACTTCCAGTTTTCTTTCCTCTTCTTTAGCTAACCTAGAGCCAAGGAGAAAGAATCGTTTCGCATCCCCTTTGTCTACCAAGATCTTTTTCAAAAGCCCCTGACCCTTGTCTGTAGGCTCCTTGCTGACATCATCCAAGACCTCTTGGTCTTCATCATCTACCTCTGCGGTCTGTGTTTCTTGAACACTACAAGTGTACTTCATTGCTGTCATGGAGCCATTTTTTGCCTGCACTTGGTCTCCTCTAACATCTTCTATCCGAAACTCAGTTAGAAATCGTAGTAATTGGTGAAGTGTTGAAGGGACAACCTTTATCGCATGCAACCAATGTTTTACCAGGATGACATTATACAGTGAATGGGTATTGATCATGATAAACTCCGTCCTTATGGTCTTTCTCCTCGTCTGCACATTCAAACTCCTGGACCCTAGTGGCCACATCGGGGCTCCATTGAATCCAACTATGGGGCCATCGGATGGCTCCAAATCGTTCTTATGAAGGCCAAGCTCTTTGTAACACCTCACATACATGATGTCATAAGAATTGCCTTGGCCAGCCAAAATACTCCTTACCTAACATCCTCTAATCATGACGGTGACCACTAAAGCATCATTGTGCAAATTCTGGATGTTGTTCAAGTCCTCATCTATGAAAGTAATCGTTGGTCCCCAACATCCCTCAGTCCGGGGTTTTTTCTATTGGACCTAAAACACATGTTACAAGTGTTTCACTCTTTGGGTCTCTCGTCTAATCTCGCTTGCACTCACCTTAAAATGGATCACATTGATGATCTGAGGTCCTTTTTCTTGAGGTGCAACGGGTGGGGGTGGTGGTACCCCCGCCGAAGCCTGAGCTAACTTGTCTTGCTCTTCTATCGTCTACTCTTCGTCAATCAAATCTCTTAGATGCCCTTGTCAGACAACGTCTTCCAGGTGCTCCTTCAAAGCCCAAGAACTTTGTGTCATGTGCCCAGTCTCATTATGGTACACACAAGATTTGTTGTGCAATCTCTCCATGGACTCCCCTGGGACCCTTTGTGGTGGTCTATAATAGGGTTGATTTCTAATCATCTCCAAGATCCTATAGATCGGGACCTTGAAGACCGTGCTGACTGCTTGCATCGCCTTCATCATCGGCTTGCCATTGTGATTGTTGGCTCAATTCTAGCTTCGCTTGGGTGAGTTGTTCCTCTTTTCCTACTTGGTCACACTTTCCTTGGACGCAGTTCCCTGATTTGATTTCTTATCCTCCTCTACCCTTGCATACTTCTCAATCCTCACCATCAAGTCCTCTATTGTTTTCGGAAAGATCTTTGCGAACGATTGCTGAAGGGGGTAATCATCATCTAGGCTATTCTTAAACGAAACAATGGCTAACTCTTGGTTACATCCTAGAATCTGATTGTAAACCTCGTAATATCTCTTGGCATATGCCCTCAGGCTTTCCCATCGTCTATCTTCAAAGGCAATAGGAAATCAACCCTCGATGGCTACATACAGTTAGTAACAGACCTGGCTACAAATATCCCAGCCAGGCCTTCCCAGTTCTTGATTGATCCCTTTAGTAACTTTAGGAGCCGGTCTGACACTATCTCCCTAAATGTCAATGGGAACACCTTACACAATAGCTAGTTGTTCTCGCTCCAAAAAGACATGGTGTTCAAGCGCAAACTGACATGGAAATTAGGATCAGACTTACCTTTGTACACTTGAAACCTTGACATAGTGAATCTCTTCGGTGCTTCAAAAGTATCCAACTCCACCAAGAACGGTGATTTTAGCTGCTCGATAGATGTGACTTGGCATCGTTCTTCTTTTTCTGAAGGTAGTCGTTCATATCCTCATTCGATCGTTCTGGCGTTTTGCTGTTAATTGACTTCAGCCTCTTTAACATGATATTCCCACAGAAGATATATATATCTTCCTGCCTCTTCAAACTTCTCTCACACGCCTGATTTAGTGTTCTTCTAAAAAATTCTCAGTGACTTTTCGCTTATGAAAAAATCCTTTACTTTTTACAATTTCTTCATCTTCATCTTCTTCATTGAAATTGATTCACCATTCCTTCTCTAAGCTACCCACTAATTTATGTGTAAGTCTTCTGAACCTCTTTCTTTTTCCATATTACATTTTTGATGCTTTTCCTTTTCTTTTCATTGAGTATTTCCTCTTGAGTTTGTCATGGCGACCACCTGAATGAGCACTTCTTTGAGTCCAGGATAGGTTCCTTCCATCACCACTTTGAGATCCCAGACGACGTTCAACTGGAACTCGTTGGGGATGGGGTAGTCAACTTAGAGATGCCTGACGTGAGCACCATTGCTCTGCCACTTTTGGCTATCACTGAGGGTGTAGTTCACTTCCCCTTCTATCCTTTGCTTCACACTATTCTACGTTACTAGAGTTTGATTCCCTCCTAGCCAAATATCAACTTTTTTTGAATCATCATAGGAATCGTTGAATTAAATCGCATTCTAGGGACTAGCCTAGGAATGCCTGCTATTTGGTACTCCTACACCCTTGCTAAATCTTCTAGTCGACTTAGGAGATTTTTCCTGAAGGCTAAGGACAAGGACCACCAGTTGGAAACCATGTTAGCCAGTTTGGGAAAAAGTGTGGCTGACGTGATGGTCCTAGTCTGCAGCAACTAGCATTCAGTGTTGAGGAAAAAGTGTGTAGAGACCCTAATTTTTTTGTCATTACACTTGAAACCCTGAGCCTTAGGTTAATAGCATTTTAGCCCTAGTTCCGTAAAAGTCTGCGTAAGGGCCCAAGTAAATAATAACTTCTCCGTGTGTTACCATAATTAAATCATAGAACACCACTTTATGATTGGAACTATCCTAAAACTTGGTTTTATTTATTTTACCTCATAATTTCTAAATTAATTCACGCATTTTATTTTATTTCTATTTTTTTTGTTTTTGTTGTTCTTTCATTTATTATTTATTTGAATGGAATACTATTGTTTATTTGGATATATACATAGTTTATATATATATAATATGTTGGTGGAAAAGTGATTGGATAACAACAAATAAAAATAAAATAAAAAAATAAAAATAAATATCTAGATATTTAATTGTCTTAGCCATTAAGCTACCTTATATTATATAAATTGAGGGCTTGTCCAAATCCACTCCCACGTTTTTCTAAAGCCCAAGGAGAGGGTGAGAGAGGGAGAGTTGGCTCATGGGAAGGGAAGTAGAGAAGTAAGAAGAAGAAGAAGAAAAAAAAAAAAAAGAAGGAAAAAAAGAGAAGGAATTCTTGAAGGTAAGAACATACCTCTTCTTTATTTTCTCCAATCCTTTCATCATCTCATTCTATGGTCTAGTATGCCTCTTGTGTCACAAATTGATGGTAAATAGGGTGTTTTTGGTGTGTGTGAAGGTGTAGGTATGAAATAGTGTCATTGTCTTGCAAACTTGTGAAATTAGGCACTGCTGCAACTTCTTTAATTTAAAGGAAATATCAGATCTATCTAATTCTCAAATCTGAAATTATTGTAGGATATTTTATGTGTTTAGAGCTTGTGACAATTTTATTAGCTCCTAATTGTGTGTTTTTAGGGCTTGGATAATTTGTTGAAAAATCTGGTCCTGAATCTCTGAAAAACAGTCCACTTTTAGCAATTTTATAAAATTCTAGAAAAATCATCTCATGTTGGTTCTTCTGTCCAAAGTTAGAACTCTGAGTCCTCTTTCCAATATATTTTATTTGAGTAAAAACCATCGGGTAGATTGAGAGAAATGTTAGTTTCCCCAAAAGGTGACAAATCTGGACAGATTTTCGAATATGGTTTGTAGAGGAGCTGTGCAACTTCTGAAAATTGGAACTGAAACTAGACAGATTGAATATTGTTTCTGTGCAATTTCAGCCCCTAATTTGGCCTAGAAGTATTTTTACCAAAGCGTTCTTGTTAGCCCTGCAGAACCGAACAGTGCTGGAAATTGTGTTCTATTATGTTATTTGTCTCTAAATGTTTCAAAGCATTTCTAATGTTGTTTTCTTGCTTTACTATACTTATGTATGATGATCATGGACTATATTACCTCTCGTATGTTTTTTTTTCTCATACTCTTTTATATGACCGAATTACCAAATGTGACTAGCTTACCTAGCAAAAGCTCTAAGAAACGGGAAATGATAAGGGGTTGGCAATGGTTGACGTTCATCTTAGTGTTTTAGAAGAACTTTATACATATGCATGACATGAATTATGATGGGATTAACACCAAATGGGTTAGGCCTTGTGTAAGCGTTTTGAGCGAGCCCCTAGGTTGACACGGACGTATTCAGACTCCATGCGGTGGTTTCAGGGTGTAAGCGAGCCCTTTGGTATGGTATGTGCAGGGTGTAAGCGAGCCTGAGGCACGATTTGGGTGTAAGCAAACCCACTTGTTGGCCATCCCTTTTGAGGTCCATCAATGCCACTGACAGGTAAATAATCGGAAGGTTGGCATAGGTGGTAAGGTCTGCAAAGCAGCAAAAGGGGGAGTTCTGAATAGTCTGGTGTTCAATCCTTGTGGTTGGGTAGAAGGATCTCTTTGGGGGGGAGTCCTAAATGCCTAGTCTAACTGCTAATTCATAAAACCTTATTGTAAGTATGTTATGTTACTTGAATTGTTTTGTGTATAGTTTATTGATTGATAGAGGATATGGGGGTGTGTGTGTTTTTACTGGGCATTCCAAGCTCATGGCGTGTCATGCCAGGTGAAGAAGCAACTTACGACGGGGAAGGTTATCTCGAAGACAATCAAGATGAAGTTTTAGAGCCGTGGTTCACCTGAAAATTTGGACTAGTAGCTTGTTTTTGTGTTCTCTCTTCTTTTACCTCTTGGTTTGACAATGTTTGTAAACCTCTAGTGGAACTCAAATAAGTTATCTATGTTATAACTCTACTTGTATGTGTATATTAAAACATTGTGGTTATCTCTCTTGTTTGAGTTGTACTTTATATATTTATTTATTATTTTTTTTTTTGGTCTCAAATTTTGGGGCGTGACAAAGTGTGGCTGAGTAGTTGTACACTTTGAACTTGAATGCACGCCCTTGAATTGTTTCTAATCAGATTTGTTTCCTACAGGTGCCGAGATACAAAAAAAAAAAAAAAAAAAGTTCTGTCATCCAAGGACGCTATAGTGCTTTTCGAAGTGAAGACTACTTTGGACTATACTGGTTGAGAAGACTTTGTTGGCCAAGGTCGTGCTACCCACGTTCTGCTTTGCTACGACCTTATATACACAATTTTTGCAACCGCTGATAATGTGGCAATCCCTAAAGGGGAGAACCGTCTCGTGGTCATTACCTACGGTGACACTCTTAGCTTCAGGGACTTGGAAGGAATGGTTGAGTTTTGGTGAAGGGGGCGACGTAGAAGAGGATGCTGAAGGTTGGAAATCGATAGAAAAAGATCCAGCCTTAAAGAAAGTCGGCATATTAGGGCATGGCCAGACTCCTGAATTTGAGAACTTACCTAGCCAGACCTACTTCTTAAGCAAGGAGGATGTTGAAGCTCCTAGTTAGAAGGACGTTGATTTCTTCATTTTCCAAGACTTCGAGGATTTACCAAGCTCTAGAGTAGAAAATATGGCCGTCGAAAAGTTGTCCTTATCGCAAATCGCAAAATGGCAACACGCTAAAAAGATGGCTGCAAAAAATAAGTTGACAACGGTTGCCAACAAGAGCGGGGAGCCTAAACCTTTGGCAAGAGGGATTGTTGCTTAGAAAGTTGTTGAAGTCCTCAAGGAATCGACTTCTGAAGTAGTGGCGACCATTGACGAAGCTGATCAAAAGGGCTTAGATTGCCCTGCCAAATCTGAAGAACCAACCAAACAAAAGGGCACGTAGCTCTCCAGCCTTAGATATCATGGTTCCCTTCGTGATTCAGCCAAGAGTTAAAGGTGCTCATGTACCATTTGGGTGCCTCAGCTCTCAAGGAGCCTTGTGTCGTCCTTAGCCTAGCCAAATCCATCACCTCCTAGAAGACAAGGAAATATTGCGTGCCGACGATGATACTATGGCCATAGCCCTTGTAGCTCAATTGGCAATCCTAGTAAGCATAATGCCAAATTACTTTAATTGGAGGCTTTAACAAGATTTTTAACATTTCTTTTTGCAAGCTGCTAAAAGAATTGTCGACATTGGACATCGGCACCACAATGTGGTGAACCTGGTCAATCAACTCAAAGACAAAGTGACAACTGATGAAAAGAAAGCTCAAACGACAACCATTGACCTTGTGATTGCAACTGAAAAAGAAGTTTCTGAACACATAAGGGCTAAAACTGAATACTGAAAGGCCAAAGAATCTAAGATGTTGCGCCTTGCTGTTGAGGAAAGAGCAGCTGCCTTTGAAACAACTTATAATGCAGTGAAGGAGGAGCTTCAAAAGGTGAAGGCTCAACTTATGGAGGTGCAACAATCGGCGATAGAAGCCTTTAAGAAAAGGGAAGAGTCCGCTACTAACAACTGCGTCGATGAAGCGTTGAAGTTTGAGAACAGAGGCTTCAAGCACGGATGGGACAAGGCCCTTGCAGTAGTCGAGGTCACTCTAGATGTACCGATCCTATTTGAGAATGAAGGCATTGATCCCCTGGACTTTGAACTGATTAAAAATGATGTTAACGAGCTGTGTCTTTATGTTTTGAGTTGTTTTTCTTTTGTTTTGTCTTGTTTGTTTTTCCTAGCTAGGGTCATTTTTATGTATAAAATTACTTGTAATCTTAATCAGTTTATTAATGAAAACGATTCTTTTTGGCCAAATAGTAGCTTTAGTTATTGATGTCGAATATTTACTTGTATGCATATGTGTATCCTTATATGAGAACTCGGCAACGCGATCCAGTACTTGCGAAACATGATGTTTAGGTAGACAAGTCTGCAATACATCTATTCATTGTGCATGCAATCAGCATCATAAAAATGTAAAGCTTTTGTCGAGTGAGGTATTAAGGCTACAAGGTTGGCAACGTGGCCTCGTTGTCCATGCACTCAGCATTAGCATGATGTTTCGTAAATAGGGTAAACCTCATACCAAATACACTGCGCCAATAGAATCAAAGGCCGACATGCCCCTACCCTAATAACGAAACGGTGACTAGGCGAACATAGGCCAACCATCATGGTGTTGCCCTAGTGATTGGCAGCGTGCCATCTGGCCGATGATGTGCTAAGTTTGACACGTGGCGGTTTGTTAAATGCTTTGAAAGGAGCGCCAATAACGGCTACTTAAAGCGATGTGTGCCTTGCCCATTTGCTTTGTGGCTATTTTGAATTTGAGATTAATAAGGAGTGAGAATTCCTTCCTCTTGAAACCATACACTGTAACTTCCATATTCTTTTCTTTTAATCTTTCTTGATCTACTGAAAAGTAACTCTCAAAATCACACTCTGCGGCTACTCTACGTTACTGATTTTTGTCTAGATTTTCCTTTAACGTCTGGAAGGATATTCATCAATAGTAAAGGGGATGCAAGGAGTCTCACTGAGTTAGATGCAGAAATTAGCCAACGTTCTCGCTATAATTCCAGTTGTAGAGGTTTGTTAAAATGGAGAAAGAAAACAGATGACGTTCTCCACAACAACCCTATCGGAGCTTCGGTCAAAAAGAACAACGAAGCAGATTGCCCAGGGGTGATGTACACGATAAAGGGGCTAACAGAACAGTTGGCACCCCTAATGCAAGTGAGCCGAGCATACCAGCTTACCCCTTGAGCTTTGTAGTCTTCATTAGAAACAAGCCAATGATGGAGGTTGACTCACTGGTGAATGATCCCAATGTGGCCGTTGAATTCACACACCAATTCTTTCCTAAAGAATTCGAGAGGTCATTAACCAACCTTAACGACTATGAGGTTTTTGGGTAAGGAATTCATGGAGTCATAAGAGGGCTCTATAGCTTGTACAAAGTCAGCAGTCGTCTTCGTGCTACCCAAGCAGAGATCGGGCAAAAAGATGGATTAATTGGAAACTTAGAGCGACAACTGGCTGAAACTGAGAAAAAAAATCGAAGTGGAGGCGAAAAAAGCCATGGTGGTAAAGAAAAAAGCAGCGAGGACTGTTGACTTGGCAATGACCCAAAACAAAGGAGCGCATCCAAGTAGATTATGCGTTATCCGATCTAGACACTGCTAAACCTTTCTTGAATAACCTACATCAAAGTCAAGCTTGCGACTGAGGGTTAATGAAAGAAAGAAGCATGGAGTGTGCACCAATACCAACAACCTCGCCGACGATCTCTGCCGATGTGAGAATCATGGTTTCAAGCATGGATGAACCAAGGTCGTTTAATTGGCGAGTATAGACGTTAAATCCCTTCTTTACACAAATTTCAAAATGCCAGTCAAAGCATATGATGCCGAAAAGACAAATGACGAAGATGAGGGCCCTGAATGTTAGGCTCCAGATGCTACTCTAGTATGATTCTTGGGTTCAGCCGATCAGTTTGATTCTTGGGTTCAACCGACCATATTGATTCTTGGGTTCAACCGAATAAATCTCGATTGCCAAATTACATGTACGATTAAGCATAGTTGCTACTTGTTCCTTAAGTGCAAATTGCTATTGTAGTTTTTATTTTTGTCATGTAATTTGCACGTGTTTCTTTAATAAAATAAAATGTCATTTTATGTTGCAAATAATGTATGGAATTTAGGCTTTCTTGTCAAGCAACAATATGTTTCCAAGTATACATATTACTTTGCAGTGGCAAAGGCTTGATGGCGCTCCATGCCGAGCATGGAGATTGCTTTAAATTCAGAGACTTTTATTGATGGCACTCCGTGCCAAGCACGGAGATTGCTCTAAATTCGAAGACTTTTCTTGTTCTTTAAGTAGCGATCAGTTTAAAACATTTGCAAGGATTTGAACAATACATCCCATGTCATTGATTGCCTGTATAAAATGATGCAGAGTTATTAATCACAAAAAAGTGGAAAGCGAGAAAACTTACATCAGTGGTAAAATTTGTGCAAATGCGAAGAGTTCTAAGGCCGAGGTAATTTCTTGCCACTCATATCTGAGAGGCAGTTTGCCCCTACCCCAACGATGGAATCTATATGGTATGGTCCATCCCAGTTCGGGCCAAGCTTGTCGTTAGGTGGTTTTTTACTAGCTGGCAGAACTTTTTTCAATACCAACTCTCCAGGCATATAGTGGCATATTTGCACCCTTTGTTTGTAAGACTTAGCTAGCTGCTGCTGATAATGGGCCATTTTGACTAGTACCCTATCTTGGCATTCTTCAATTAAGTCAAGATCGAGTGCAAGCATCATATCATGCTGTCTAGTACTAAAGGCCCTCATTCGGAGTGATGGTAGGCCGATTTCCAAGGGTATGATCATCTCATTGCCAAAGGACAAGGCAAATGGGGTCTCCTTAGTATACCTTCTCAGTGTTGTCCGATGAGTCCATAATACACTTGGTAACTCTTCCACCCATTTCCCCTTCGCTTTCTCCATGCACTTCTTGATGCCATCTAGAAGCATTTTGTTAGAGGTCTCAGCTTGACTATTGCTTTGTGGATAAGCTAGGGAAGAAAAATAGGGTCGAATCCCATACATATTGCACAACTCTCGATAGACCCCACAGCCAAACTAAGTCCTGTTATTTGATATGAGTGCCCTGAGAATGTTAAATCATGTTATAATGCTCTTCCACACGAAATGCTGGACATTTGTATCCTGTGTAATGGCCAATGGCTTTATCTTAGCCCACTTAGTAAAGTAATTTATAACAACGATCAAAAAATGTTTATTGCCTGGAGCTCTTAGCAATAGCCCCACAATATCTAACCCCCACTAAGCAAAGCGCCAAGGATTAGTCAAAGAAGTCAGCTCTTCGACAGACAGATGCGTAAGAGGAAAGAACCTTTGGCATTGCTTGCAATTTTTTAACATATTCATTTCAATTAGTTCGCATGGTCATCCACCATTATCCTTGAGTTATTGCCCTACGGGCTAATGATCAACTTCTCGAATGGTCACTATAACTCCCCTTATGTATTACAACCAAGAAATCTTCAACCCTGTCCGGTTGGACACACTCAAGGTAAGGCCTGAAAGAGATTTCTTGTACAACTTCCCCTCTAGGTCAAAATAATACCATAAGGCTTTGTTGCGTGGTTTATGAGCCTATTTTTTAATCCTCCGACAACTATTATGAAGCTAGAAATATGGCTATAAGATCCATCCATCTCGGACCCCTCTTGATGACAAGTACAATAGGCTCTTTCTAGGGTAGATTAATGCTCAGCCCTGGAAAGAAACTCATTTCAATGGTGCTCTTGACCTCCAAGTTAAAAGTTGAGGCCAAATAGGCCAAGGCATTAGCATGAGTGCTTTGATCTCGGGTTATCTGATTAAGTTCATGCCTGTCGAATCTTCCTAACAGGGGCACTAGCCATCCTCATATAGGCCACTGTAGGAGTCCCGGGGGGTACCCAAGCACGTTCGGTAGTTTAGACTCCCGATTTTCGATCTGATATCACTAGTGCAATGTGAAACAGAAAGTGAGAGTCTGAATCCGATAACTTTTATAGAAAATACAATTATTGCAAAATATGCCAAAAATGGACTATATCACCAGATCTCAGAGTCGCTACCTAATCTTTTGGAGAAATTAGGAAACACGTGGCTCTTACCAAAGGCCATTATTCATCATAACCAAAGATGCCTCGGTTCGAAACCTAGGTATAAGGGGGGACGATAATGAATTGAGCACCCCTGCTCACTTGATCAAAAGATCGACCTCCACTAAGCCATGATATGAGTTTTATAAACATTATATGCTCGTGCTCTGGTTATTTAATAATGCTAAAAAATACTATGTGAAGCAATCAAGTATAGATTGTGTCATTCATTTTGGAACGTTTGGACTTCATATGTTTTGAAAGAGTTTTGATATATGTACAACTCAAATAAAACTGAGCCCACATGACACAACCTCCATCCACTGATAATCATAGAGATATATTAGTTAAGCATATAGCTGCATGGTAAGATGCTTAGACATAGTAAGAAAAATCATTCACAAGCATGATTCTAAAGCTATAAATGCTCGCCTAGTATTTACTCACATCCAACTATGAAGATGAAACAAAAGTTAGTAAAATATACATGATCCTATATGCAAAATACTAATGCAATGCGTACACAAGAATGCAACTATAAATTCGGCTACTAACATTGGATACATGAATCATCTCAAGGCATGAATTAGAGCACAACGACACATAAGAATTGATAAGAGCCCACAGATGCAAATTGGTCAAATCCTAATGCATAAAAAATGGATGCAAGTCATGAATAAGATAAATAAAATATGATGTCATATTGACAGAAAAAGTATAAATAAAAGGGATAGAAAGACGTGGGTTTGGAAATTATTACAACAATTCGAATGAAAAGAAAGAAGAAAGAGGGGATGAAATTATTATAACAACTGAATGAATAACAACAACAATAATAATAAGTGTGGTTGGAAGAGTTATTACAACAATGAATAGATTTAGCCAAATTATTGCTAAATCTAACAAATCATATTAAATAGATAAAAGACCTTGATTAGCATCTCTAGAACCACCTAGGAGAACACTCCCCAGAAACTGTCACGTTCTGCTCTAGAAAATCTATCCAGCCAGACACAAATTTGTTTGGCCGACTGAAAAAGATGTCCCCCCAAAAATAACTTCCAGGGAAAACTCTGCTTGGTGTTGAAGGTCCAAAACAGAATCAAACTACATATTTTAAAAGGTTCTCATCATTTTTACCACTTTCTCTCATCGAGACATTGAAGAAAGAGGTAGATAGGCCTTAGCCCACAATTGACTATACAAGAGGCTGAATACAATAGGATATTTACAACAGTTTATCAAATTAAATAAATTAAAGCAAGACCAAATTGAAGCCTAAGAAATATATGGGAATCTACATCATCTATTTGTGAATAAGGTTAAGTTAATACCCAAATCTATGCTATTAATTGGAGAGAATAGATTAATGTACATCATTTCTTAGTGGAAGTTTTGCTCTTACAATAATGGATTCACCAAAAATTATTAAGAACTGTTCTTTTATTCATGGAACAAGGATGTTTCGATTGCTTTCTATGTTCGCAAATGATTAAGAAGAGAGAATTCAATACTTTTGACATAGAATCTCTTGTTTTGCTTTCAAAAACAATCAATGAAATGAAAAATGACAACCCTCTCAACATCAAATCTCAAGAATCATCCAAGTAATCCTATGAAACAACCACTATTACTCACTAATATTTAGCATAGGTTGAAACACATGGATTAACATGCTTACATGATAAGATATGTGAGGAGAAGATGTACAACAAGCAAGAAATCTATTCTACATATCAAACTTATGAATGGATGGGTCCAATTTACTCTCAATTGCATCCACAAGATTCCAAGTATCACATCTATATATAACAACAATGAATTGTAGTATAAGAAAGCAAGAAAAGTGTACAAAAGCACAAGAAAGTAAAGATAACAATTGACTCAATGGATGGGTGGCTATATCCTAGTTCCGTCCACATCCATGAGGTTCCAATTAACACATCTATGTACAACAAAAATGAATTATAGCATTAGAAATGAAGAAAAATATGCAAAAGCAGAAGAAAATAAAAAGAACAATTAACTTTTTTGGGTGAATAAGAACAATTAACTTATCCTAGTTCCCTCCATATCCATGAGGACCCATTACATGATTACAATAAGCTAATAGTGAAATACATAGCTTAAAGATGAAGAAAGAAAGAGAGAAAGTGAGAAAAATTGTAAAAGTTTGCTTCTTGAATAGAGGATAAGCTTTCTTGTTCACAAACTCTCTCCTAGTACTCTCAAGGTCCTTTAGATGTGTTTTAGAGTTCTTAGGATCCTTAGCAAGAAGCTTGGAGCCAAGTTTTAATGGAGTTTTGATGGTGGATGTATGAGAAATGGAGGATAAGCTTTCTTGTTCACAAACTCTCTCCTAGTACCCTCAAGGTCCTTTAGATATGTCTTAGAGTTCTTAAGATCCTTAGCATGAAGTTTGGAGTCAAATTTTAATGGAGTTTTAATGGTCGGTGTATGAGAAATGGAGATTGAAGATGGAGTGTAAGAGGAGGCTCTCAAACAAGTCCTTTTTGCCTTTAAAAAATATTTTCTAACCCTTTAAAATGAAGAGGAAGGGTCACATCTATAAACTTTTGAGGCAAAGAAAATATCTGAGAAACTTTTAGAGGAAGCCTAAAAGCAAAATATAAGATATTTGTGTAAAATTCGAAGAAAATATCGAATTTCCCAAAATTGCTTTGTTTCCTAGACAAATCATCTGGTTAGACAAAAAACCATTTGGCCAAACAAAAAACTCTTATTCATTCCACTCATTTCCACTTTGTCCTTGCTCAATTTACTAAAAATATATAACACCTAAATTCTGAAAATACGAGCCTCAATATTTTGTAGAAATGTTTGAAAAGGGATTTAAGAGGGTCTAAAATATTTTGGCCAAAACGGGTGTAAAGTTGAGATTAAAACTTGAACCCGGCTCTCTTGCTGAGGAATGTGTAAGATAAAACATTCTAACTTTCATCATTGGGCGTTCGGAAAAGAGTGCCCAAGTCTTAGGGCCGGTCAAAATGAGGTATCTACAATTGCCCCTCTTTGATGAAGCTCAATGCATCATTTCATGACGTGAGTGAAATGTTAAAGCCCGAAGATGACCCTTTAGGCAAAGCTGTAAGACTTGGGCAAACAAACAAAATAGAGATGCAGTTGGTTGAACCCAAGGTTTGCCTACATATCCTTTTGCAAGGAATCAAACCAGTGTAATTCAAGGACACAATGCAATTGAAATACAACTAAGAATTGGACTTACACACTACACGAAGTTGATTTTGTTTGAAAGTTGGGCTTACGTGTACCACATTGCCGATTTGAACATCGATGGTATGCGATGTAATAAAGATAAATATGGAAATATGGCATATGAAAGAGGCGAACCTCATGCAAATGAGATGAAGCATGCTAACAGTTGCAAATGCAATAAAGAATGCCATTCAAACGTATTTTCTACACGAGTAATATAAAACGAGATGCACAAAAATGTTTTCTACATGAAAGAAAGAAAAACAAATCCAAACGCGCTCTGCGTGAGAAGATGAAGGGTGGTCAAGGCCAAACACATTCCAAACACGCTGCGACATGAGAGGAGGAACATACTCTAATCGCACTAAAATCGCAAGAAGATGAAAACATTGTAACCGTGCTAAAATCGTGAAAAGAGGAAGACACTCTAACCGCACCAAAATCATGAGAAGAGGAATACACTCTAATTACGCTAAAATTGCGAGAAGAGGAACACACTCTAACTTCACCGAAATCATGAGAAGGGAAGCACACTCTAACCGCGCTAAAATCACGAAAAAAGGAACACACTTTGATCACTCTAAAATCGTGAGAAGAGGAATACACTCTAATCGCATTGAAATCATGGACAGATGAAGGGTGTTAACCAAGAGGAAACAAAGGTGGTGTTAATGACAACCCTAACCATATGTTCCTACTGGAAGAGGAAGGTATTAACCAAGAGCAAACAAACCAAACACCCCTTACATGTAAGGGGTAAAGGCAATAAGATAAAGAATGCAATGCATCCAATACATCATGCGGTAGATGTAAAAAGTGTTATACCTCACAGCTTCGAATATAAGCGCACAAGCCGATTGAGAGTTGGACTTACATGCTTTCGTACTGCCTTGAGAGCTGATGATCTATGCATTGTAGTGTAATAGAATGATGATAAAATGTGCTGATGGAAATATGTGAGGCAAGCCTTGTGCAAATGATGATGAAGCGTAACAAAAGATACAGATATGAAGAGCGCAACCTTTTTGAATGCAAAAGGGATTGAAAAACGCTAAAAGTGAAAAGGGTGCATGATGCATATCTCTAAGCATGGAAAGTAGTGTGCGATGAATGATGTGAGATATGCATAGTGTATAGAGCGAGGCAAGATACAACTTATAAGATGAGTAGTATGGAGAGTATTATACTACATATAGAATGAATGCAAGGCAGTGTGTAGGTCACACCACATTATGCGACGAAGCATGACAATTTCTGCAACTTGTTGAAGTAAAACTAACTCCATGGGTTAACTCTAAACACCAATTGAGGCAACTCAACGCAACTTAATTGTTGATATTTACAAGTACAAAACACAATTGAAAGATATAGCAACCAATCATGTAGTTCAAATCCGCCAGAGTGTGTGAGCATGCATGTATGAGTTAACAATCAAAGGGAAAGAAGGCAACCAAAGAGAGTCTTGAATTGGTCAGGAATAATTGTCAAAGGTTGATTCATATCAGAATCATCATAAGGGTGAACCTACCCTTACTCAGGGGAAAATGCCTAACAAATAGCTGGGAGGTTCACGTCCCTTGTTTAGCTAATAGCAAAATCAAATGTACTCCTGTCCCTAGTGTCCAATCACTGGTTGCATTTTTCCAACATTATGCAGGTGCCTATGATGGAGATCATCAGATCATAGAACAACTGCTAACCAATCTAACTCATGATTCTCCCATGCCCTAGGGTGTTGAGAACTTCTTCTAGTCCCCGAAGTACTAATGGATTTTTCACATATACTTTGCAATGATCATGGAGTTGATGCCCCTTGCATGGGCACTCTCAGCTTGTTAATGACTTCCACACACAGGCCTGTTTTGAATTTGGATCGAAGATTCGTGTATGAAATTTTGACAATGCTACTCTATTGAACTTTAAGCTATGTACACACTAACAGACACAAGAGAGACTCGATGAGCACAAACTGAGACACGTGCTCAACATGAAAGCAACAAGACTTGTAATTGACCCTAAAAGCCAAATAAGAAAAGAAAAGACTCAAGGTGGCTAATCATTCATTGTGCCCCTAGTTTTTCTTATGTTCACTCATTTATTCAAGAATTGCCTTTAGAAATAAATTGTGCAAAAGGTTAGGTTTCAATTCCCATTAGGCTCAAGTTGATGATTTCACTGATAAATTCAAGTATGAAAAATTTCTCCACTTGTTAAGTCAAACTAGTTCTTCCTCATCTGACACGAATATGCTATGCGCAACAGTCATTGTAGCTCATGGAGGGACGCAAAACTAAAGATGTGAATTGGGCTAGGCTATTGGGTCAAACCTCAAGAAGAGTGAGTTGGGCACGGATATTAGGTCAAACCTCAGGAATAAGTTACTTACGTATCTCAACATGAGAATCAGATATCACCTAGTTCACGGTTAAGGTTCACTCGGGTATTGACACTCTTTTTACACTCTAACTTTTGTCTCAGCCTCTTTTTTAGGTATTCAGCCCTTCGAGCTCTTATTTTTTTATTTTTCACTTTTTCATGCTCTAAGTTTTGCCTGGTTCACCCTTTTAGGTTTTAGGCCCAACGAGCCTCTCAAGGGTAGTGTTACAACATTTGCGATGAACTTGATCAATAATCATCCTTGCCCTAACAATCAAACTTGCTTCACCTTGATTCGAGCTTGGTTCTCCCTTGACTTGTGCATGTCATCTCCTTTGCTTTCACTCCACCTTCAAAGTTAATTCTTCTCATCATGTGGTACCTTCCTATATTGGTTTCTTTGAGTTCAGAGAGAACTTCTTTTCCTCACAATTAGTTTCATTCCATGGATGCCCCTAGGTTGATGGTTGACTTTTTCTTTTCTTTTCTTCTTGTTCTTTTATTTTTCTCTCTTTTTTGATTTTTTCCTCTTTCTTCTTTTTTTTCTTGTTTTAAGTGATGAAAATGGCATGGGGAGGAATTCTAGGATTTGTGAGTTTCGAACGCCATCTCGTGCCAGCCAAAACGATTGATAGTGTAAAGAATATTCCCCAAATCGTGTAAAACATCATGCACGATTCTGAATCCATTGCTACGAGTTTGCAAAAAGTAATAAAAAAAAAGAAAAAAAGGAACTGCTTAAAATTTTGGAATGATCATGAAGACCGTTACGACGACAATTCATAATTTGTTAAAACCATTTGGGAGATCCTCGTCAATACTCGAGCTTTACACCTTGGACAATTTACACATTTCCTTTGTTTAATTGAAATTTTCAAAGCTTTTCTTGTTTTCATTAGGTCACACATGGATTACTGAAGGCACAATTAAATGATCAAAAACTTGACTATGTTTCTCTTATTGAAGGATGAAGACGCAAGGGTACACGAGAGCAACTCAAATGAAAAGAATCAATTGACACAATGACATAAGTAAAGACAAAGAAAACAAGACTCTAACTCGACACACGACTCAACCACCTGCAAAAGACATTTGAGAGTTTAACCAAAATCACATCATTAGCATCCTAGATACGAAAGAGTTTCCCATTTTCCAACTCTATCAGCAGAATTCATGATAGACTTCAAGTAGCCCCTTAGTAGGTCCCATCCTGTCTTTACTTTAGCGTCATTATCGAAACCTTTTTGGTAGCCTCCGAACTTTTATTCAACCGAAGCAACTTCCCTTTGTAATTTCTCATGCCATGCCCCTATTTCAAAAGGTCCTTTCCAAGCACTTTTAACAACTGCCCCTAGTTGATCTTAAGACTTATTATTCCAATTATCATTGCTAGCAATAGTTAAAGAAGCCTCCTATTTTACTTTAACCCCATTAAGGTCGGGCTCACCAAGATTGAGTAACCCTTTCACCTATTCAAAGAACTGTTCATTTTGCTCTTCTTTCTCAAAATTTCTGATGAGGCAAGGATCTAAAGATTCAGGAATAAACACCATGGGTTTGGGCTCGTTAGCAGGTATGATGTATTGACTTGAGTCAAAGTTGATTTATGGCTAGATATGGATGAAATTTATGTTATGGGGTGGTAATGGATTGGTAGTGACATTAGGCTTTTAAGGTGGAGCTATTGTTTTGTTGCCGAGATCTTGAATGTCATAATGAAGGCAATAGCAACAATCGATGTCGTGACCGTGTTGTTGGTGAAAGGCATAGTATTTGGTAGGGTCATGTCAAGCTGGGAGAATATCAGAGAGAGGTTGGGGGTCAAGAGGTTTAATGTGGCCTTCCTTTGTGAGGATTTGAAGAACTTTGGATAAGGCCATGTAAAGGGGATTGAAGGTGCAATTTTGGGAGCAGCGAACACCAGTCCTAGAAACATTGGGAAATAAGCTGGTGGATGTAGACTGGGTACTCATGGGAAGGACTTCTATAGGTTTGGGATTGGAGTTAGGATGGGTATTTTAGGTAACGCATCTATTTCCATGCCTTGGCCTTTCTTTGTTTGTTGACCCCTTATTCAAAGTGCCTTTGACCTAGCCTCTTACCCTGAATTCACTTGCGATAACCCTCATCTGGGCATTGCGGTATCGAGCAACAAAAGTTTCATCCATAATCTTCTCAACAACTGTAAGAACTTGCTGCTTGTTTAGGCCTTTGGTCTTCAGAGCCTTGATAACCCATTGGAGAGGTGCACAAGGATCAATAATTGCCCCAAACTCATTCTTACTACTTACTTCAACCTTGTCAAGGGATTGGATGGCTATATCTAGGCAATGCCCCTTTGCTGTTGACATCGTATCACCCAAGCTCGAGATGCCTTTGAACAATGTGTCCAATTGGGCTACCCTTTTATCAACACTATTAACCTTCATCATAGTTTTGACTTTGTGTTGGCCCATTCCATTTTTAGCTTGCCCCAAGATTGAAGGGCTCTTTTATGCAAAATTTCCAACATGGGATGTAGTAAATGACGGGGCCAAAACCCCAAAGGTTAAATCTGCCACAGTTCTCTAAGGGTCTTTAATTATCCCTAACATCACTGAAGTTGTGGGCTCGACCATTGGATGAAGTTAAGGCGAGGAGGTGGTGGTACTCGATTATAGGTAGGTAGTGGGTTAGTGGTGACATTTGGCCTTTGTGGTGGAGCTATAATTTTATCGTCAATAAGATCATGAATCTTATGATGGAGGCATATACATCGGTCAGTACTATGGCTAGGTTGCTGGTGGAAAGAACAGTATTTGAATGTGTCATGCTTGGATGGCAGAGGGTCAAAAAGGGATCTAGGATCTAGGAGTTCGAGGTGGCCCTTTTCCACTAACATTTTTAGGGCTTAGAATAGGGACATGTAAACAGGGTGAAAGCTTCATGTTAATCCTATGGTATGATTTTGATAACGTCTAACATTTTATTGGATAAATTATGATTTTCTCATATACATATTTTAACAACCATTTGACACAAAATATGAAAATGAATTTTATTATATGTTGCACCAATTTAAAATTTAATTAAATTTATTGTGCATCTTTTGAATATTTTAATATAATATATATATATATAACAATTCAAATTCTTTCCATATCTTTTCTTATTCATTTTCTTCCTTTAATTGATTTGAAGTGTTTCTTGGCAAGAATGATGCAAGTCCAAATGGCTAATGAATTCAAATGGAAGAAAAATATAAGGAAAGAGGAGCCTACCTAGAATTCCTCCAATGGCTATATTTTTTCTATGGCTTTAAAATAAACTTTGTGGAGAAAAGAAAGGAAATAGAAGTGGTGAAATTTTGAGTGATATTCAAGAGTTCTTAAAACATTGTGTAGTGGATTTTCATTGAGTTATAATTTCTTTTGAGAGAAAGTTTATTGAGAATTTGCTCTTTCATTGTGAAAGGGTTTTGTATCCCTTAATTTTTTCTTGTAAAAGAGAGATAATTTTTGTGAGTGATTTTTGATAAAATCACTTGGGTTAGGTGTGACTAGCACAGAATTCACAACTAGTTGTTTGGAGTGGCCGAGGTTGATCAATTGTTAGGGTTCACTAGCACCTGTGAAGCTAGTAGTTAATTACTATTTGACGAATAGTGAAGAAATCTCAAAAAGGATCTTCAGGAGTGGACGTAGGCTTGGTTTGAGCAGTACCGCTATAAAATATGTGTTTGCTCTCTCTTCCCTTCGCTTTATTTATTTTTATTAGTCTTATTTATATTGCTTCATATTTATTTCTCATTTGGATTAAATTTTAATTTATTACTCATTTTTATTGTTTCTTATTGTTGTTTGTTTATTATTTGGGTTAATTTTTTAGTTTAGCAATTTATTTAGAAACCTAATTCACCCCCCTCTTGGGTTGCTTTCTGAGTAACAATTGGTATCAGAGCCTGTAGTATTTTTCTGACTTAACAGTCTTAGAGTTGATCAATGGCAACTATTATAGGAGCACAAATTATTGATGGTCACTCACCTTCCAAGCCTTCATATTTTTCTATAATTAATTATAGTTATTGGAAAAATGGAATGATGATATATATTCATGACACACACTATATAGTATGGAAAATTAATTAAAATGTTCCAAATATTCCTTTCAAAACTGTAGATAGAAAGAAAGTCCCTAAAACAAAAGATGAATGGGATGAAAATGATATTAAGAGTATTCAAGCAAATGCTAAAGCCAAACAAATATTATATTGTGCACTTGATCCTAATGAATTTAGTAGAATTTTTGTATGTGACACTGCTAAAGAAATTTGGGATAAATTAGAAGTAACGCATGAAGGCACAAATCAAGTTAAGGAGTCACGTATTAGTATGTTTGTTCAAAATGAAATCTGATGAATCTATTTCTGAAATGTTTACCAGATTTACTAATATTACAAATTCTTTGAAAAATCTTGGTAAAGTATATACTAACAGTAAAATGGGAAGAAAAATTCTTAGGTGCTAACTAAAGAATTGGGAACCAAAAGTGATGGCAATCCAAGAGGCCATATATCTCAACACACTCAACTTAGATAAACTTCTTGGGTCATTAACAACCCATGAGATTTTGATGAAGACCGATGATGATGACAATGACAAGAAAAAGAAAGGAATCGCATTCAAAACATCAACTCAAGAAAAAGATGAAGATGGCAACAACTCAAGTGATTAGGATGGTGACATTGCCATGGTCACTAAAAAATTTTAAAATTTATTGAAAAGAGATAAACAATTTAAAAAAAGTTTTCACAAAAAATAATTCAATAAGATGAAGAAAAGAAAGACCAAATCATATGTTATAAGTGTAAGAAACCACGTCACATTAAATATGATTGACCCAACTTAAGAAGATGAAGGAAAAGAAGAAAAGCAAAAGAAGAGCTATGGTAGCATGGGAAGAAAGTAACTACAATAGCTCAAATAACGAATCAAACGACTCTGAAATGGCAATTCTTTGCTTCAAAGGGATTGAGGATGATGAAGTAATTGAAAATTCTTTTTCCTAAGAAGAATTGCTAGATAAATATTGTTGAGGAATTTCATGACGATTTTCAAAGATAATTTCAAAAAATTCTACTATTAAAAAATCAAATGCTTTGCTTGTCAATGAAAATGAAAGTTTGAATAGGGAAAATGATTCCTTGAAAAATTCTTTAAATGATTTGAAAATTGAAAATAATTCTTTAAAAGAAAATACAAAGATTTAAATAAAATTATTTTTAAATTCACACAAGGAAAAGAAAATTTAAATCAATTACGTGGAAATCAAATATATGTTTTTGACAAAGTGGGTATTGGATACAAACCTCACAAGAAACAAACTTTTTACACAAATTTCTTTGTTAAAGCTTGCTCATTTAGTAGCCCACATATTACATGTCATTATTGTTTTAGAAAATGGCACTTATTTTCATCTTGTCCTTACAAGAAAAATTTATGAGGATCAAACATGAGATGAGTTCCAAAATCAAGTAATTCACAAACTAACAATCACGAACCCAAGAAGATGTGGGTACCAAAATCAAATACTTGACTTTTTTTTAGGTGTGCTACAAGGCAAAATCAGGAGAAGGAAAATGGTACTTGGATATGGATGTTCAAGACACATGACTGGAGAGAAATCGGTGTTCACTACCTTATCTATAAAAGATGGTGGATGTGTAACATTTGGAGACAACAACAAAGGAAAAATTATTGGTGTAGGTAGTATTAGTAAAAGTCCCGCTCCCATTACTGAAAATGTTTGACTTCTTGATAGATTCAAACACAACTTGCTTAGTATTAGTCAATTGTGTGACAAAGGAAATAGCGTTCTTTGAAAAATCTTTTTGCAAAATAGAGAATCTCAAAGATAAAAGACTTTATTTGTTGGCCACCAGCATGAAAATGTTTATGTTTTTAATTTTCCTAATTTATTATCTTTTAACATTACATGCCTTGCTACATTTAGTATTAATAGTTTGTTGTGGCAGAAGACTTGGTCATGCTAACATGGATTTAATTTCAAAACTTTCTAAGAAGGATTTAGTCATTGGACTTCCCAAAAGTTCTTTTGAAAAGGACAAATTATGTGATGCATTCCAACAAGGAAAAGAAACTAGAATTTCTTTTACATCAAAAAATATTATTTCTCAACTTCTAGACCACTACAACTATTACACATGGATTTAATTGGTCCTTTAAGGACACTTAGTCTTGGTGGAAAACAATACACTCTGTGAAGCCCCCAAAATATGTATTTACTTTAAAAACCCTAATGTTGAATTATTTTCTTAAAGCCCTCGATTACTTGAATTATTTCGAATCTTGTCGGTTAGCAATTTTATTTTCTTTTTTCAAAACAGGAATTTTCCTAGCCGGATTAGGTTCCCTAACCTAATTTAATTCTACATAAATTACATGTATTTAACACCAAGCCCTTACTTCTTTATTAAATTCAAAATAAACCACAAAAACTAGTACATGTACCATAATATTATTAGTACCATCAATCTTGTAATATATATATACATATATATACACCTAGAGGAGTGTGTCTAGACATAAAATAATAAAGAAATTTCCCTTCACCCTTCCCTATGGCTGGCCCTTCCTTGGAGAATGTGAGAAATCTATTTCCAAGACACACCATCATGAGATATTCTAGGAAATCCAAACCTAGTGACCTAAACCTAAGTTGCAAATCTCAAAACTAGTTACCTTTCAACTAAAGATCAACTCATTGATGCCAAAACCTATGATTTAGCACCTTAGTTACTCCTATCCCATTTGACACCAACCAAAATCCTAGCTTTCCCATCCATTTTCAACTAAAGGGTTTTTAGGACTTTTTGCCTCCAAAGTTTGTCTATAAATACCAACACACCCCCCTAGCTTGCAAACACACATTTTGGTTAGAGAGAGAGGGAGGAGAGCAAGGAAGAGAAGTTTAGAGGAGAAGATGGAGGAAGAAGAGAGTTTCTTATGCAAAGCTTAGAAGGTAAGCCACCAACACAACCTTCTCTTCATTTCCTTTTCTAATGCATGTTCTAAAGTTTCTAAACAATGTTCCAGATCTATTATTATCAAGTTCTTATGTCAAAAAAAAAATGCTAAGGGTTGTGTATTGATTTCATCCCTCTTGTATTTTCCCCATTTTGGCACAAACCATCTTCTTTTTGTACAGATCTCTCAACTTTCAAGGGCACTCTTTCAAACAAATTTTCTGAGTTAAACAGGTGATAGTTAGCATATTTTCTTCACAAAAGAAATGAAACTTTCCCATGGCGGAACCCCCTTTTTATAAATTTTCTTGTTTTGGGCATTTTACCTTAAAACCTGTTTTTGCAGCCAACTTTCAAAAATTCCAGAAAAATATACAAAAATATTCCGAACCTCTATTTTATGTCAAAACCTTCCTTTAGAAGTTAGCTTTCAACTAAAATTGGTTTCATCAAAAAACATTGAGCGGTTTGAAAGAAAATCAAGTTTTCGTAACGGTCGACGGATCTGGACAGATTCTGGACAGCGCTGGACTATTTTCTAAATAACTTAAAATCTAGAAAAGCAAACCCATTTCCGAAAAATGTTCTAGAAACTAGATCAAATTCTCTACGAACCATAGGAAGACCGAGTTCGGTGGATGATCTAAAGTAGTCCTTTCGTATTAATCTTCACGTGATGTTAAATCTGGAAATTTGTTATGTATGGATGTTTTGTGCCCTTGTATTCATGAAAATGTTTAATGGCTTACGATCATATGTTGGCAAGATGTTGTATGTGCATGTTATGTTATTTATCTTTCTTATCTTGAGGATGCATGCTTACGTGGATATTATTATATTGTTTAGTTGGACTAACCTTGACTTAAAACACTTAATTCAACGGGAAACCTAATTGGGTGGGTATTGGGTTTTCGAACACTTGAGTTATGAAAAGATGATAATATGTGATATGTGGTTTGTTGAGATGCGTTCCCTATTTGAAAGTTAGAAGTCTTGCGCAAATGGTTTTCGGAACCCTTGAACGGAGCGGTTGTATTCGGACCCTAGGTAGCTTGGTGTAAGGAGGGATTCGGGCAAGGCCCTATTTTACCGTCTCTTTTGAGGCCCTGCGGTTGGCGCTACACGGTATATAACCGTTGGTAGGCATCCGAGGTTAGTTCTATAACAAAGCAGCAAAAGAGAGGGCATACCGAATAATCCGCGTCCGATTCTTGTGGTTGGAAGGACGAAATCTCTTTGGGGGATTTCTAGTTTACTAACATCTAACTTAACCCTTTATTTATTTATTTGAGAATCATGATTTACTACTTGGTGCCATCATTGTGATTGTGTATTGGACCGGGAAAAAGGGGTGGGGTGTGTGTGTGTGTGTTTACTGGGCATTCAAAGCTCACGGCGTATCATGCCAGGTGAAGAAGCGGAACTCATAGCTGGAGACGACGAGCCCGAAACCTTCGAGGACTTTTGGCTATCTTAGGACTAATAGAAATTTCCTTTTTATTATTTTGTAAGAACTCATGTAGAGTTTAAAGCTTTCTTTTTGGGATGTAATGTAATGGAACAATCTTTTTAATCAAGTATATTGTGGTCATTATGTAATTATATTCTATGTATGAACCTTAGCGTTGCTTATAAGACCTTGTGTCAATGCCTTGTAAGATCTGTCAAAAAGGTAGTGCGCTGCCTAAGAAAGCCGGACTTAGAAGGGAGGCTATTTGACTCCTCCGGCGATCTGGGATCTTACTTGGTTATTGACCATAGGACTCACTAGTGACTTTCCCTTGACTGCAACCTATAGTGTAGAATCGGGGCGTCACACACTCTTCTCATAGTTGATGATTTCTCTAGATTTACATGAGTTAAGTTCCTCGCTCATAAGGATGAAACTTTTCAAACTTCTCAAAATTATGTAGGAAGCTTCAAAATGAAAAGGTTTTATTATTTCAAGTATGCGGACGGACCATGGTAGAGAACTTGATAATGATTCTTTTGAAAAAATTTGTAATGAAAATAGTATAGACCATAATTTCTCAGCTTCCAGAACTCCTTAACAAAATGGTGTAGTTGAGAGGAAGAATAGGACTCTAGAAAAGATGCTAGAACCATACTTTGTGAAAACTCTCTACCAAAATATTTTTGGGCCGAAACCATTAATATTGCTTGCTACATTATAAATCGAGCTATGATTAGACTCATTTAAAAATAAAAAAAATAAAAATAAAAAAACAACAACAACAACCCATATGAGATATGGAAAGGAAGAAAACCAAATGTAAGTCATTTTCATGCCTTTGCGTGTAAATGTTCTGTTTTGAACAACGGCAAAGATAACTTGGGAAAATTTGATTCCAAATCCAATGAAGCTATTTTCCTTGGTTATTCTCCAACAAGTAAATCATATCATGTGTTTAATAAACGAACTTTAATTATTGAAGAATCGATATATGTTGTATTTGATGAATCTAACTTTTCTATTTTCAATAACATTGCAAGCAATGATGATGCAGATATTGAGCAAGAAATGGAAAACTTTGACATTTCCAAGAAAATTGATTAATCTCAAAAAGATGAACCGAAAGAACTTCATCAAAATCAATGTGGAGACAATCAAAATTTTCCAATGGAATGGAAATTTATACGGAATCATCCCACGGATCAAATTATAGGTGATCCTTCTAAAGGTATAATAACTCGAAACCCTCTTAGAAATATTTGTGATAATTTAGCCTTAATTTTTCATATTGAACCTAAAACTTTTTCTGAAACTAAAAATGTTGAAAATTAGATTTTAGCAATGTAAGAAGAATTAAACCAATTTGAAAGAAACCAAGTTTGGACTTTAGTCCCTCATCCTCAAAACCAATCCATCATTGGTACAAAATGGGTTTTTCGAAACAAACTTAATGAATCCGGTTATTATTAGAAATAAAGCTAGATTAGTTGCATAAGGATATAATCAAGAATAAGGTATTGATTTTGATGAAACTTTTACACCTATAGCAAGATTAGAAGCCATTCATATGCTTTTAGCATTTGCATGTTTTAAAGTCTTTAAACTATATCAAATGGATATTAAAAGTGATTTTCTTAATGGTTATATTTCAGAAGAAGTTTATATGAAACAACCTCCTTCCCTTGAAAATCATGAATTTCCAAATCAAGTTTTTAAACGCTCAAAAGCTCTATATGGTTTGAAACAAGCACCTCGTGCATGGTATGACCGCTTAAGCAAATTTTTGATTGAAAATGGTTTTACTAGAACAAAGATTGACACAACCCTTTTTGTTAAAATCAAAAATCATTATTTTCTTATTGTACAAATATACGTAGATGATATTATATTTGGAGCTACTAATGAATATTTGTGTAAGGAATTTGCTAAGTGCATGCAGGGTGAGTTTGAAATAAGGCTGATGGGTGACCTAAAATATTTTCTTGGACTTCAAATCAAGCACACAAAGGATGAGATTTTCATTAACCAATCCAAGAACACAAAAGAATTGCTTAAGAAATATGGATTGGAAAACCCGAAGCCAATGGGAACTCCAATGAGTTCGTCAACAAAGCTTGACAAAGAAGAAAATGGTGAGCCGGTAGATGAGAAGAAATACTGAGGTATGATTGGATTCTTACTCTATCTTATGGCAAGCAGGCCAAACATGATGTTTAGTGCATGCATGTGTGTTAGATTTCAATCTAATCCAAAAGAAACCCACTTATCTATTGTTAAACAAATTTTTAGATATCTTGCCAGTACTCAAAACTTGAGATTATTTTATCCTAAAGGCGTCTCATTTGAACTAATTGGTTTTTTGGATGCTGACTATGCTGGTAGTTTAGTAGACTGAAAGAGCATTAGTGGCACTTGCAAAGTTCTAGGAGTTGCTTTAGTATCTTGGTTTAGTAAGAAGCAAAACTCAATTGCTTTATCCACTACTAAAGCTGAATATATAGCAGTTGGAAGTTGTTGTGCTCAAATATTATGGATAAAACAACAATTAGAGGAATTTAATTTGCATTATGATCATATTCCTATTAAATGTAATAACACAAGTGCAATAAATTTGACTAAGAATCCAATACAACAGTCTCGAACTAAACACACTGAGATTAGACATCATTTGTATATGAGATCATGTTCAAAAAAGGGATATTTAGTTTGAATTTATAAACACCGATAAGCAATTGGCGAACGTTTTCCCAAAGTCGCTAAACGAAAATCAATTTTGTTTTATCAGAAAAAAACTTGGAATGTGTAATCTGATTTCTTAAATTCTAGATTCTAAGTTATATTTATAAATCCTGGATTATTAAGTTTGATATGGAATAGTAATGATTTTCATGTAAAAATAGCCTCCAACATTTCTATTGTGAATGACTTTATATTTTGAATATATCCATGATTTGAGGAGGAGTTTTTATTTTTTATTTTTTATTTTCAAATATTCATGATTTGATGATGTCAAAGGGGGGAGAAAAAATATATGAATTTGAAGTATGCATATACTTTAATTATCAAATATTTTTTGTTGCATAAATTCAAAAGAAATTGATTTTGATTTTAATTTTGTGTCAAATCCATACATGTATTGCCATCATCAAAAAGGGGGAGACTGTTAATCATATGGTTTAATTTTGATGATGTTTAACATATTATTGGATAAATTATGATTTTCTAATATACATATTTTTACAACCATTTGACACAAAACATGAAAATTAATTTTATCATATGTTGCACCGATTTAAAATTTAATTAAATTTATTGTGCATGTTTTGAATATTTTAATTTAATATATATATAATAGAGAAAAATAATTCAAATTCTTTTCATATCTTTTCTTATTCATTTTCTTCCTTTGATTGATTTGAAGTGTTTCTTGGGAAGAATGATGCAAGTCCAAATGGCTAATGAGTTCAAATGGAAGAAAAATAGAAGCAAAGAGAAGCCTATCTAGAATTCCTCCAACGGCTACATTTTTTCTATGGCCATAAAAGAAGCTTTGTGGAGAAACGAAAAGACATAGAAGTGGGGAAAATTTTGAGTGATATTCAAGAGTTCTTAAAACATTGTGTGGTGCATTTTCATTGAGTTGTAATTTCTTTTAAGAGAAAGTTTATTGAGAATTTGACCTTTCATTGTAAAAGGGTTTGTATGCCTTAATTTTTTCATGTAAAAGAGAGATAATTTTTGTGAGTGGTTTTTGATGGAATCACTTGGGTTAAGTGTAACTAGCACCATGTTCACAACTATTTGTTTGGAGTGATCGGGGTCGATCAATTGTTAAGGTTTATTAGCACCTATGAAGCTATGAACGTAACTACTATTTGACGAATAGTGAAGAAATCTCAAGGAAGTTCATGAAGAGTGGACGTAGTCTTGGTTTGAGCCGAACCACTATCAAATTTGTGGTTGCTTTCTCTTCCCTTTGTTTTATTTATTTTTATTAGTCTTATTTATATTGCTTTATATTTATTTCTCATTTGGATTAAATTTTAATTTGTTACTCATCTTTATTGTTTCATGTTGTTATTTGTTTATTGTTTGGGTTAATTTTTTAGTTTAGTAATTTATTTAGAAACCCAATTGACCTCCCTCGTAGGTTGCTTTCTAGGAAACACCCCAGGTTTGGGGTTGTGTTGAATTGTAAGGTTGTAAGTTGGTTTCAGTAAATGGGTTGGTTATTTTGACTGAGGTGGCAATAGTACTAACTTTTGAAGGTTTCGCGGCTGTGCTACTACTGCTAGTAGCATTGGAACCGTGAACAAAGATCTGCCTCATGGGGTTCTTGCTTATCTAATATGATCCCTTGCTTCATGGCATCTTTAATCTGGACCCCCATTTCATGCAACTCTTTAAAGGTAAAGAGAGAAAGTACTATAATCTTTTGAAGCATCTTGCCATGTAGATTTCTGACAAGAATTTGAATCTGATTCTTCTTTGAAGGCATGTTAGTCATCATGGCTGCCTTGGCTCTCCATCTTGTTGCAAGTTCCACAAAGCTCTCTTTGGGCTCCTGATGGGTTGCTTCTAAGTTCCAAGTGGTTATTTCATTTTTTGTGTTGTAGGAGTACTAAGTGATGAATGCCTCAGCCAGCTCCTTCCAACTTTGTTTCACTGAATCCTCTAATTTAGCATACCAGGTGGCAGCTATACCCAACAAAGTTCACTCGAACAGAGATAGCTTTTGGGCTTGAGCTAAGTCCATCGACTTTAAGACATCTGAGAATAATCGTATATGTACCATGGGATCCCCTGATCTATCAAACCGATCTACATGTGGCATCTTAAATCTTTCTAGTAATCTGATAGTAGTTTCGATATACCCATTCTTGATATCGGGGATAAAATTGATCCCTTGTGACTTTTTGAACAACTTCTCTAACTTAGTTATCTGCAACATCGCCAGATCAAAAGGAAAGAGCCCTTCGACAGGATGTGCTCCGGAGCTTTAAAAGATAGAGCCTAGGCCTGCTTTTCTGGTTGGCCAAGAAATGGGAAATTCTCGACCAGCGCGAGTGGGTCTAGAACCGGATGATTGATTGGTAGTGGATAGTTGTTGCATCCCAGCAATGGCATTGCCCTAAATGGATACTGTGTAATTAAGAGTATCCATAGTTTATTGGAGAGCTGTAAGCATGTCTACTAAATCCATTGGATTTTGGCCCATTATGGGATCGGGTGAATTAACAATTATGAAACTCGATGGATATGACCTTGTCAGATGGCATTTTCAGGTTTGGATGGACTGTAGTGTTTTTTAGTTGGATAGGTCAGATTATATGGTGTAGGAAAGGTTAGGCTTTTTCCGAGTTGAATTAGACTGGGCGTTTTCTAGATCGGGTATGGCTGTTTCTGAATTAGAGATGACTCCTTACGGGTGACTAACAAAAGCATATAGAATCAAGCTCTCTTGACCTCTATGAATCTGAGCATCCAAACAAATACCCCATCAGATCATGGTACTGGACATGTCGATTAAAACCAAGCAATATAAAATTCTGACTTCTTAGTTCTAATCTTGCTGTAAATTCAACCATTCAGATACAATCCCTAAATTCTAATCCTCCGTCAAATACAACCCTTTAGATTCTGACCTAAATTCTGATTCTGATATGACCCTACATTTTGAAAGAGATCTCCTTAAAATTAAGGCTCTCTAAGGATTGGGCCATTTTCCCAAGATTTCACATTCACACATCAAGCATTTTACATTCCTACATAAGCAATAATTCCAAACACCCCTAGAGGTTAGGGTTTCCCTATTCTAGCTTTGAATATATCTAGAGCTACACTATTCAAACAAGTAGTATCATCACATCTTAGAAATGGGGAGCATCCTGTCCTAAGTTGGAAAGTTGCTATAGCTCAATATATGCACTAGGTCAGTTTGGTCAAAAATGGTACCTCAGCAAGACACTGATATACCTACCCTACCCAACACCTATAAGTGAAGGGAGGATTAAGTAGTATGTTGGTGATCCAGATCCAGCGTGATAGAGCCTATGTCCGGCAAGTCGTCCGGGACGTCAGATGGCAAATACAGTAACTTAAGTGCACCATGCTTGCAATGCAATGACCATATATATGTAAATAAACCTCATCTCATGGAGTTCGAGTCAAGGTCTCTTAGTTTCCCCATTAGAGTGGCCAAAAATTGTAGGTTTGACTATAGATTTTGCTACTAACATTAGATACATGAATCATCTCAAGGCATGAGTTAGCACACAACGGCACAAAAGAATTGAAAAAAAACCTACAGATACAATTTGGCCAAATCCTAATGCATGAAAAATGGATGCAAGTCATGAATATAATAAATAAAATATGATGTCATATAGACAGAAAATTTATAAATAAAAGGGATAGAAAGACATGGGGTTGGAAGTTATTACAACAATTTGAATGGGGAAAAAAAAAGAAAAAAGAAAAAAAAAAAAGAATAAGAGACGAGGGATAAAATTATTACAACAATTGCATGAATAATAATAAGAAAGAAAAGAAGTGGGGTTGGAGGAGTTATTACAACAATGAATAGATTTAGCCAAATTATTATTGAATCTAACAAATCATATTAGACAAATAAAAGAACTTGATCAGCAGCTCCAAAACCACGCAGGAGACCACTGCCCAGAAACTGTGTTGTTCTACTCTGGAGAATCCATTCAGCTAGACACAAATTTGTCCGACCGACTGAAAACGATGTCTGGCTGAAATAACTCTAGAGAAAAACTCTGTTTGGTGCAGAAGGTCCAGAACAGAAGCAAAATACATCTTCTAAGGGGTGCTTATCCTTTCTACCTCTTTCTCTCACTGAGACATTCAAGAAAGAGGTAGATAGGCCTCATCCCACAATTAACAATACAAGAGATTGAATACAACAGGATATTTACAACAGTTTATCAAATTAAATGAATTAAAGCAAGAAAAAATTCAAGCTTAAGAAATAGATGAGAATCTATATCATCTCTTTGTGAATAAGGGTAAGTTAATACCCAAATCCATGATATTAATTAGAGAGAGTAGATTAATGCACATTATTTCTTAGTGGAAGCTTTGCTTTTAAAGTAAGGGATTCATCAAAAATTATTGAGAACTCTTCTTCTATTCATGGAACAAGGATGTTTCCATCCCTTTCTATATTCACAAATGATTGAAAAGAGAGATTTCAACACCATTGACATAGAATCTCTTGTTTTGCTTCCAACAACAATCAATGAAATGGAAAACAAAAACCTCTTAACATCAAATCCCAAGAATCATCCAAGTAATCCTATGAAACAACCACTGTTACTCACTAATATTGAGCATAGGTTGAAACACGTGGATTGATATGCTTAGATAATATGATATGTGAGGTGAAGATGTGCAATGAAAAAGAAATCTATTCTGCATATCAAACTTGTGAATGAATGGCTACAATCTACCCCCAATCACATCTACAAGGTTCCATGTATCACATCTAGATACAACAACAAATTATAGCACCAGAAAGCAAGAAAAGTGTGCAACAACACAAGAAAATAAAGAGAACAATTGACTCAATGGATGAGTGGCTATATCCTAGTTCCCTCCACATCCATGAGGTTCCAATTAACACATCTATGTACAACAACAATGAATTATAGCACTAGAAAGTAAGAAAATGTTCAAAAGCACAAGAAAATAAAAAGAACAATTAACTCAATGGATGGGGGGCTATATCCTAGTTCCCTCCACATCCATGAGGACCCATCACATGATTATAACAAGCTAATAGTGAAATATAGAGCTTAGCGATGAAGAAAAAAAGAGAGAAAGTGAGAAAAGTTGCAGAAGTTCACCTCTTGAAGAGAGGATAAGCTTCCTTGTTCACAAACTCTCTCCTAGTACCCTCAAGGTCCTTTACAGTTCTTCAGATCCTTAGCAAGAAGCTTGGAGTCATGTTTTAATGGAGTTTTGACGATGGGTGTATGAGAAATAGAGGTTGAAGATGAAGTTTAGGAGAAGGCTCTCAAACAAGTCTTTTTTTCCTTTATAAAATGTTTTGTAACCTTTTGAAATGAACAGGGATGGTCATATTTATAGACTTTTGAGGCAAAGAAAAATATCTAAGATATTTGTGTAAAATTCGGAGAAAATGCCGAATTTTTCGAAACTTCTCTGTTTCCTAAAAAAATCATCTAGGCAAACAAAAAATTCTCATTCCTTTGTTCTTGCTCAATTTACTAAAAAAAATATAACACTTGATTTTTGAAAATACGAACCTCGAAACTTTGTAGGAGTGTTTGAAAAAGGGATTTAAGAGGGTCTAAAATATTTTGGTTGAAACTGATGTAAGGTTGGGACTAAAACTTGAACCCGGCTCTCCTATTGAGAAATTCATAAAATAGCACATTCCAACTTTCATCATTGGGTGTTCGGAAAAGAGCGTCCAAGTCTTAGGGCAAGTCAAAATGGGGTGTCTACAGTCATCCTCTGGTCATTCCTTGCAGCATATTTGTCACGACCTAAACCCGTCTCTAAAAGTTTGGCTCATGACCGGCCATTAACTTCTTAATTACTATGGCCTCAGACAGATGACAAAGAAATTTACAATGGGGCCTGAACGGAAGCAAATATAATAACCAAATAAAACGTCCATTGAGCAGTGCTTAAATGCCAGGATCTTAGTACACCATACCATATATAGAAAAGTTGCATACACAGTTCGTATACCAACAACTCCATGTCATGCAAGTCTATACAAAGAGGTAAAAACCTAAAATTTACATATTGACAATGAATCTATAACAAGTCATTAAAGACTGAACAAAATATGTCATAAAAAGGAACCCCACAAAAAGCAAAAGGCTCCACTTTGGGAGGCTCGACAAAACAGGTCCAACGAAAGGCTCTTGGAGTTGACCTAGGGTTGTCCCCCAGGCTGATCACCTACATAAATATACATATAAACAGAGTGAGCAAGGCTCAGTGAATAATAACAATGTAAGGAGGTTTATGCGAATGAGCATAAGTCTTGGAAAATATTTAGATATAAACCATATGTATGTCCTATTCATAATTTCAATTCAGAACGACCTCAGGCCCACATAAGATGGAACGGCCTTGGGCCCAGCATAGTATAGAACGGCCTTGGGCCCAACAGATGAACATCGGTTTGAAACATTATAGGGTAGATGGAACATTGGCATGTCTCCATCTCTCTCGGCTTGAGGCCATGAATCATAAGTAATCCATATCTTTATAGGGTAGATGGAACATCGGCATGTCTTTATCTCCCTTCGCCTTAAGGCCAGGAGTCATAAGTAGTTCACATCATAACGGCCACAGGCCCATCAGTTATAATGGAAGCAAAACGACCTCGGGTCCATTTCATATGCCATTATTTAATCATTCTAATTATTTCAATCACAACACAATTTATATAATGTATGGCATTCACGAACAAAAATATATAAATCGTAATCACAATACGTAAAGAAGACATATCGTTACACTGCTATTACTCACTCTGATGTGGTTGAACAACAGTCCCTTCCTGTATGTGACCTATACATAGCATACAACTTGTAACTAAGTCACTTTTTCTTAGTCTTTTCTCTTTTATCATTTGTCTGATTTGTTTAATTCCTATTCAATTGTAAGTATTTCAGAAGGATCAAATATACACATTAACAAATTCAGAGGGCCAAAAAGAGTAAAAGAAGTTGATAGAAATTTTCCCCACTAGCAGTACGTGCGGAAGTCCCCCACTGCACGTGTGGCTCCGCACGTGCTTTATTTCAGATTGCTCAACCTGCCTCCCCTGTTTTCCACATGTGTGTGCGGCTGTGCATCCCACACGTACGGCCATGAGCCCCGCACGTGCGGCTTTAGGCTCTGTTTGAGCAGTCCAAAGTTTCATCAAAATCAACCTTTTCAAATACATTTCTAAGGTCTAATACAAGAAAATTCCCTTCAATATCATAACATGTGAACATAATAAACATGAATCTCAAACTTAATTAGATCATAACGCATTTTAATGGGACATATACAACTCAATTTGCCACACTTCTTTCATTTCTTTATCTTTCCATGGTCTATCAAAACATATACAAACATATATACATATATGAGTTCAAAGCATGTAAAAACTAAGAATTAGGAGGTTATTCTTATCAAGCTAACTCAAGACAAACTCAAAATACAAGAATCAACTCTCAAATCAAATGAAAACAATGAATCTTTATGACTTCCATGGATATTCACCCAAGAAAAATAATTATTTCAAAACCTCAGTTAGATAAGTGGAAAAACATCATTTTAAATCTTGATGCTAATCACTTGAAGAGAGGTTTAGGGTATTTTTGTTGATTGACACATACCTTGAACTCTATTCTTTAAATCCCCTTCCAAAATCCTCACTTCAAGCTCTTAGTTGATCTTTTCTTCGTTTCTCTCTTTTATCTCCTTTCCTTTCTCTAGAACTCTCCCAGGAGATATTTTTAGTGTTGTGTTTGTGGCTAAGTCTTCTAAGGCTCATATAAGTGACCCTTGTATCTATCAAAACTTGAGTCGTGAGTCTAAATTAAGGTTAATTAAGAATTGAGCCTAATAATTCCAATTAATTTGTTACGAATAAAATTTTTACAAAACTTTATATAATATCCTAAAAATCATGCTAATTATAACCGTAAAGTCGATTTCGGTTTATTGCGCCTTTAAGTCTTCCAATTTCCACTCCAATGGTCACAATTTCAATAGGTTTTCTCATAACTGACAAATATAAATGTATAAACTAACAATCTACACATTCAAACATGGAATTTCACATCAAACACATAAACACACATATAATTACACATATAATGAGGGAGTTTAAGCATATGAAAGGGTCGGGTTATTACAATATTCCCCTTTCAACTGATTAATAACCAGCATTGAATTACAATAGACTTGTAGACGCTTGGCACCCATTTGAAGTTAATTTCTCAAGCCAATAAGGAGGGTTTCACACTCGCTTCGTTGTTAAAGGCATCAAAGCTAAGTTTAACTGATTGTTCAATCACTGCTCCCTCCGGGGTCATGACAACTACTCTTGCCCCATTGCCACGCTGGTTTGATAAGCCGTTACAATACAGTTGCCATATATCTCTTACATACCTTCATCACTCCTATGCAAGACAAAATATTGACTGGCTCAGCATGCTAAATTCGGCATCAGTCGTTGTTGGTCTGGTAAATTTGACAATATAATTGGCAACAACCTAACCCTTAACAGATAACCTAGATAGAAACTTAAGATCATATTGCGCGAGTTCCAACACTCACTTGGATACTCGCCCAGAAGACTCAGCCCGGCATAGAACTAAATGAAGAGGGTGATCTGTCAATACCTTAATGGTATAGGTCTGAAAGTAATGCATCAATTTTCTGGTAGGCACTACAAGGGCCAAAATCAACTTCTCGAGGGGTAGACACTGAGTTTCTACTCTAAGCATTGATTTGCTGACATAAAAATAGGTCTCTGCTCGCTGAGTTCTTTCCTGAGAAGGACGGCACTCGCTGCATGATCTGACATCACCAAACATAGAACAAGCTCGTCACCTAGCTCTGGAGTTGATAATAATGGGACAGAGCTGAGGTAAGTCTTTAGCCCCTCAAAATCTTCTTGGCACTCCATGGTCCACTTGAATAGTTGTCCCTATTGAAGTGCCTAAACGAATGGCCTACATCGATCGTAGGATTGGCTAATGAACATGTTCAACATTGCTGGCATTTCCATTAATTTCTAGACTTCCTTAACAATTCTGGGAGAGCTAAGTTCCATTATGGTCTTAATTTGCTTCGGATTGGCCTTTATTCCATGGTGGTTCACTATATGGCAAAGGAATTTGCCTGAGCCAATGTCAAATGCACACTTTAAGGTGTTGGGCTTCATCTTTTATTTCTACAAAATGTCAATGGTAGTAGCAAGATCGAAAAGATGAGCACTCTTCTCCTTTGACTTCACCACCATATCATCAATGTACACATCCGTGGTTTTGTCAAGTTGGTCTTTGAACATGGTAGTAACCCATCTCTGATAAGTTGCCCCAACGTTTTTCAGTACAAAGGGCATAACCTTGTAGCAATAGGTTCTCCTTGGAGTGAGAAACATAGTTTTCTCCTGATTGGCTAGGTCTATAGCTATATCTGATAGTAGCCCTGATAAGCATCCAGGAAACTCATCTTCTGAGTGCAGTGGCATCCACCAGTTAATTAATTCAGGGAAGTGAAAAATAGTCTTTGGGACATGCTTTGTTCAAATCCGTGAAGTCAACATAAACCCTCCACGTCCCCATCTTCTTCTTCACCACCACGGTGTTGGATAGCCATATGGGATAAGTTACTTCCTGTATTGCCCCAACCTCTAATAATTTATCAACTTCCTCAAAAAATGCTTTGGCATGCTCAACAGCCGATTGCTGGCTTCTCTGTATAACAGTCTTGGCTTTCGAATCCATATTCAAACAATGCACAGCCACTTGCGGCTCAACTCCATGCATTTCATATGGAGTCCATGCAAAAACATCAATGCTGTCGAGGAGAAAGGTAACCAGCTCTTGTCATTTGATAGCATTAAGACTCACTCCAACGAGAAAAAACTTCTCCAGATCTTCAGAAATCATGACTCAATCCAGATCCTCGGTTACTTTATCAGTTGGTATATTCTCCACATTTTCAAGAACCTTTTGATCTGGAATCTCAATTGAATTGACCACACGCTTCTTTGTCTTCTTGGTGAGAGCCATAGCTAACATTCTCTTGCCGATATCTGTGACCTCCGAATTTGTTTAATGCCATACTAAGTAGGGAACCACAAGAGCTGATAGTATGCACTCGGTACAGCCTTCATTGCAAGGAGCCATGTCCAGGCCATAAATACAGTTTAAGAGAATGGGAGCTTGACAACTAGGAATACCATGTCTAGTGTGTCACGCCTCAGATTTATATAGTCTGGCTTAAGTAAATAGACCACCCAACAATGAACAATTGTAGACACCCCATTTTGACCTCCCTTAAGACTTGGGCGCCTATAGATACCCCATTTTTTACGGCCCTTAAGACTTGGGAGCCACCGATTGCGCACCCAATGATGAATTTGTATATGCTTATCAAGTGCTCGAAGTCCTCAGCAGAATGCCTCAGCTTTGAGCCTCAAAACCCTGTGAAGTTCTTGCCTTGTTTTTGAACCAAAATAGCAGTTTTTCAAGCCTAAACATCTTGTGACCTGCAAGCCCACTAGTGTGGGCTACTGGCCACTATTATGGACTGCCGGCTAGTAATGTGGCTTGCCATCCACTATTAGTGGCTTGCCGGCCACTTGTGTGTTTTTTCAAATATTTTTGCCAATTGTGCTAGCAGGTTCCACAGATGCATGCACCTACCCACATATGTCTGTATAGATATTTTTGAGGAAGTCTCATATTTTTCTATATATAGATGACCACCTCTCTTGTTTTAAAGGTTGGAAAAAATTTTGAGCAAATATTTCTCTACAATTCTCTCTCTCTCTCTCTCTCTCTCTCTCTCTCTCTCTCTCTCTCTCTCTTGCAAGTTCTTAAGCCTTTGCCTATACACTCTAAACCAAATCTTGTGGTATTTGTGATGAGTTATTTTTTAGCTTACTTTTAGCTCTTGAGGGTGCGTAAGTGTTGGTTTGTCACTTCAAAAGGGTATCCCTCTTCAAAAGGTATAATTCTTGGTTTGTTTGTTTGCTTTATTTACCATCTTTGCTACTATTTTTGGACTATTTTTTGGACTTTCTTGGGACTATATTTTTGGGCTAAAACTTGTGGTTTAAGGCTATTAAAGGTAGAGGGGTGGATCACCCTTCTTTGAACCTTGTTTCATAGGCTTTTACCCTTGTGTTTCCCACCTTGTTATCAACCTTTTTTGAACTTTTTACCACTGAATTTCAGAGTTTTTCAAAGGCTAAATATCATGTTTTGAAGTCCCAAAAATGGAGGGGGTAGCCTCCCCTCCTTGTGCTTGCTTACTAGCTTAATTTTTGTCTTAAGTCCAGCATTGTTTTTGACTGTTTTAGGACTGTTTCTAGTTGTTCATTACATTTAAGCTTTGTATAGCATGCTTGTAGTGGAATTGTCCTCATAGGTTTGGTGGTTTAGGCCTTAGCCACCAACCTATTTAAGTTGATAGTGTTTATTTCTTGCTTTCCATACCTATTTTCATCTCTAATTACCTCTACAACCTCTCTCCTTTCTTGGCTTTTTCTTTGCTTTGAAAGTTGTTTCAAACTACTTGCTTGTTTAAGCTTGGGATAGAGGTATTGTGCTTAATGGTCTAATCCCTTTGAGGGTTTATTACCAACGGCATGACACTTCTCTGATGCTTAAAACAACACTTGGTTTGGTGCTCCTTTCCAATAGTGGACTTAAAGCTCATCTTTGGACTTAATGAATTAAGGAATAGATGGTAATTAAAATGAAGTAATAAAATTGGGACTAAAAGTGATGCAAGATAATAAAATCAACTTGGGTTCAATCGGACATTAATTGAACCCATTGAGTCTTGAGTCGTTTCATACTTGTTAGTGATGTAAATGGCTCAAGAGTCAATGTCAACCACTTCCCTTGATCAATCTATGATAGGGAGGGGGTTTTGAGAGTCTTTAAATTGTACATTTATTGAATTGTCTCCCTTGATTCATAAGTCATCATGCAATTAAATTGTGCCGATTGATGATTTGCAAATCGAGTCTACTCCTCCTTTGACCTATTTGATGATAAGGAGAGGTAGGGTGGATAAACATCCCCTGAGAATACTCTGGTTTGTGCTCTGTTTGTTGTCTGTTGCTGCAAGAGAGAACCAGCACTAGTGGCTGGTAGGCCACTTCTTCTGGACGGCAACCCACTATTAGTGGCCTGCCGACCATTACTTCTGGGTTGCTAGCCACTTTTTCAAGGCATGCAGTGCCTTTTTTCTTGTAGAGCAAAGAAGAAGCTGAGGTGGAAAACAGTGCATTTTTTCAACTGTGACTGTGCAAGAAAGGCATTCCAGTAGCAAAACGGAGAGCATTATCGGATGGAAATCCCCATCCATGCATGAGCCATCCCTTAATTCTCGGGATCCGTCAAGATGATGTTGTAATAGTAGTAATGTTGTGATTTAGCAAGTTTGTAACTAATTAGCTATATGTTGTAATTATTTAATTAGCTAAAGTAGTTAATTAATTTGTTGTTGTAATAATTACTTAAGTAGCTTAGCTAATTTATTTATTTGGGTTTGTAATAGTTAGTTAATTATGTAATTAATTAGCTAGATTATTCATTCGGATCCTCTTATGCGAGGGCAAGCAATGTTATAATGTGTATGTCTTCCAACCCCATGTCTTTCTTTCTTTTATTTACTTGCTTATGATAATTAGTTTAAAACATCACTTTCCTTCTAGCATACTCCATGTTTGGATCCAATTGTCTTGCGAGGCTTGGTTCATCATTCTGACAATGCATTGTCATTTAAATACTTCTTTGAAAAGGTTCTTAAACCGCTTGCTATCAAATTGACTCACATGTAATAATTAGTAGCTGAGCCTATTAGTTACATGTCGCATGTATTGTATTAGTCATGTTGCATTAGTTAGGAGCATGCATGTTTTCTAACTCTTTTGTTTCTTTTGGCTCGCCTTGGAGTACTAGGTGAGCATTTTTGTGCTTTAGCATATTGCATGAGTGTGATTGTTTCCATGTTTAGCATGCTTGCCATGAGGCTAACTGCTTAAGTGATAAATTGCTTGAATGCCTATGGATGAAGGCTAAATTGCTTGAATTTGAATAATTTGAGTAATGTTCATATGAGATCGCTTTTCCAAGTGGTACATATTCAAACAAGTTTTCAAACATACATGAATCAAATGTTCCAATTTTTGCAAATTAGTCTATACTTGTGTGCAACACATAGTAAAGTTAGTTTAATAATTGGAACAAGAGCATATAATGTAAATAAGATTCACATCATGATTAGTAGAGGCTGATCTTTGATCGGGCGAGTGGGGTGCTCAATTCATGACCTTCCCCTCTCGTACCTAAGTTCCCGAGCCGAGACAATCTTGGTGATGACGGACACGTGGCCTTTGGCACGAGTTATGGGTTTTCTAAATTTCCTAAAAATATTTAGGTGGCGACTCTGTATCTAGCAAAGCAGTCCATTTTTTACATTTTGATTCAAAATTGATTTTCCAAAAGATTTGCTGGATTTGGACTCTTTGGCATTTACCTATTTCACATTGCACTTGTGAGATCATATTCAGAACCGTGGGAGTCCGAACTATGGGGCTAGTCGCATCCGAAAGGAGCACAAAAAGTCGAGCTACAACGCCTCACTTTGAAACGCTCGATGATGAAATAATGTTACGTTGTATAATCATTCGATTTCTTCAGCAAGAGGCTTCAGTTTTGAGTTTCAGAACCTAAACCTTGCACCCCTTTGGAACTAAACCTAATTTTTTCTAGCCTAACCACTCGGAGACCTGCTAGACAACAAGTGGCCGTCAGGCCATTTTTGATTGGTCAGTCGTACTTCTTCATAGCCGGCCGGCCATATGTAGCGCAACAGATATTTTGACAGCTGTCGGCAGTCCCCATGTGTATGTTTTGCACCAGCTGTCTCATTATAGATATTTTCGACATGAGAATGTGTTTTTCTATAAATACATGACCTCCCTTCATGGTTTGGGGCTAGAAAATTTTTCCAAGAGCTATAACTTGTCAAACACTCTTCCCTTCTCTCTTGCAATATACATACACCATACATACACTTCCTAAGCCAAAACTTGAGGCCTTTTGCTAAGATTCTTGAACACAATTTCAGTTATTATAGTGTTCAACTTGTGGTTTGTGAACTGGAAGAGCATCCTTTCTTTTAAGAGGTATACTTGAGCTTTTATAGCATCTTTTCTCTTTCTTTTCTTTACTTTTCCATATTGTTTTCAAAGTATTTTAAGGCCTAAAATATGTGATTTTAATCCACAAAAAAGAGGAGGGGTTAGCTACCCTTCTTTAGGCTTGTTGGTTGGTTGAAACCCCTTGGCTTTAGCTCATTTTTGCTCACTTTTTCCACCTCAAAAACTCAATTTTTAGCACTGTTTTTGTATTGTTTCAGTGTTGTTTTGTGTGTTAAATTATGCTTTGATTATTATAGATTTATTGTTGTAAGTCCTCATGGATTGGTGTATAGGCTTTGGCTTCCAATCTATTTGAGTTGATAGTATTTTCTTGCTTTTTTGTTTTTTTTTTTAAATAACTTTCATATACGTTCACACCATTGTAATCACCCACTTTCCGTTAGCACTCTGCAATCTCCCTCCTTTCTTGGTTTATTTTGATTAAGAGTTGTATTTAACAAAGGATTGTTGTTCAAAGCATAAGAAAGAGACTTTTATGCTAAATGGTTTAATCTCCTTAGAGATTTATTACCAGGGCATTACATCTCTCTTATGCTAAGTACAATCTTTTGTTTGATACCTCCCTTTATTGCCGGTGCATTTACTTCTAATGGCCTAACTTTCTAGTTAGACCCTTTGAAATCATAAAGGAAAGAGTCATTATAGCTTATTATCGAGTTTGGATTTGGAGTCATTATCGCTCATTTTAGGTTTGGCTATGTCATTATCGCTCTTTTGAGTTTGACTAGTCATTATCTCTCATTTTGGGTTTGACTCTGAGTTCATTATCACTTGTAAATGGGTTTGATTCTTCCTTTGTAATTACCTCGGTAGAAAAGGACTTGAAAAGCTCATTTCTCGGGTTAAGTCAATGCTTGCTACACCTTATTGCTTTTGGACTTAGTGGACGTAATCTACACTTTTTGACAAACAGGAAGAAAAGATAAGAAATAGAAAGGTAATGTAAAATAGGCTAATAAAATTGGAGTAAAAAAGGTTATAAAAAAAAAAGGTAATAAAAGTGGGTTAGGTTCAATCGGACGTTATATTGAACCTATTGCATCTTGAATCATTACATACTTTTCAGTGATGTTTAACGGTTCATGAAACAATGTCTACACCTTCCCTTGAGGTAACTCCATGATAGGGAGGAGGTATTGTCTATCTTTCGTTTCATTTTATTGAGTTTTTGTCCTATCGGTTGTAAGATCATCATGCAAAAAATTTGTGACAATTGATGATTTGTGAATCGAATCTACTCCTCCCTTGTTCATCTTCATGATATGGAAGGGAAGAGATGATAAATATCTCCTGGAAACACTCGGTTTTTGCTTTGTTTCAACTTTGTGGCAACAAGGCATTTCTCAAAAACAGTGGTCAGTCGGCCACCATGTACGGCCAACCACTTTTCAAGGCTGGTTGGCCACCTATTTTGTACAGGTAGTGGCATTTTTACGGCAGAACAGAGTAGAACCTGAGGCCAAAATAGAACAATTTTCTAACTACAAATAGAGCAAATTCTGGCAGCAGATAGAGTGGTTTCTGGGAGGATGTTCTCGGTTGTACGTGTGCGGCTCCTCGCTTCCCATTCAAGTCCTTTAAAATAATTCTTTAATATTAGTATATGTAATTAATTAGTTGGCTTCATTTGAATTTGTAATAGCTAGTTAATTTAGTTAATTCAATTGGTATTTGTAATAATTAATTAATGAGGACATTTATTCGGACCCTCTTGTGCGAGGACAAATTTGTAACACTTGTAATATTTGCATGCCTTCCAACCCCCATTTCTTTCTCCCTTTTATTTATATACTTATCGTGGTAGTATCATATTTTTCATTTCATATCATTGCCATATGTTGTATCCATTTTTGCATGCATTGGGTTCGGTTCATCATTCTAACATTGTTGAGCATTTTTGCTTTAACATATTGCATATTGTGGACTCGCCTTTTTCTCGCGCCTTGCCTTTTGGAAAGGTTTGAAAAGAAAGGCCTCACAGTTCAGACTCCCGTGGTTCTGAATCTCATCTCACAAGTACAATTTGAAACTGATAAACACCAAAAAGTCCAAATCCGACAAATCATTTTGAAAAATCGATTTTAAATCAAACAATGCCAAAATTGGACTGCTTTGCCAGATACAGAGTCGCCGCCTAAATATTTTATTTTTGGGGAAATTTAGGAAACCCTGACTCGTGCCAAAGGCCACGTGTCTGTCATCACCAAAGTTGCCTCGGCTTGGGAACTTAGGTACGAAGAGGGAAGGTCATGAATTGAGCACCCCCGCTCGCCTGATCAAAGATCAGCCTCTACTAATCATGATATAATGTTTTTATAAACATTATGTGTTCTTATTCCGGTTATTAAACTAGCTTTACTATGTGATGCGCACAAACGAGTATAGACTAGTTTGCTTAATTCAGAACAATTCAACTCATGTTTGTTTGCAAAAAAATGGTTTGAATTTGCCACCTCAAGTGGGCTTAAAGATGCGGATTTGCCACCAAACATAGTAGGCTTAAAACATGGTTTGCCACTCAACAAAATGGGCTTAAAACATACATTCGTTGAATCGTTCCAATTCAAACAATCAAGCCTTCATCCACAGGCATTCATGCAATTTAGCATTTAAGCACATAGCCTTATGGCAAGCATGCTAATCATGGTAACATTCACACTCATACAAATATGCTAAAGCGTAAAAGCTCACCGAGTACTCCAAGCCAAAACCGAAACTAGTTAGAAAGATGCATGATCCTAACTATACAATATATCTAATGCAACACATGCAATATGCATTTAATAGGCTCAACTACTAATGTGGCATATGGATCGATTTGAACAACATGCGATTTAAACATGTATTCAAAGAATTATTTGAAATAACAATACAGTTTGAATGATGCGTCGAGCCTCAGTGCATGCAAGACAAGATGAATGGATGCAAGCATGCGATATGCTAATTTAAACATGACCCTAAACTAACCATCAAAAGCAGTTAACTAAAAGGGAGAAAGACGTGGGGTTGGAAGACATACATACCCGCACACACACTTATTACAACATTATGCCCTCGCGAAGGAGGGTCCGAATGAATAAGCTAACCAACTAGCTATGCTAATTAAGCTAACTAATTATAACACTTGAAATGAATTAACTAAGCTATTCTAACCTAATTAAATATTACAAATCAAATTAATTAGCTAAATACTTAACTAACTAACTAACTACAAAGCAATTAAGCTAACTATTTACAACAAGAAATAATTAACTAACTACTCCACTTAAATAGTTACAACATGTATTTCATCTATTGCTAATTAAACAAATTAGCTAATGGCTGGAAGTGAGCGAGGTCCATGCATGCTCAGTTTCCATCCAAAAAAAAAAAAGGCCACTGCCCTGCCACTGAACGCCTCTGTTTGCACATTTGAACACTGACAATGCCGCCAACTTCTAGAATGCCTCTGCTCTACCTTACCAACACATCGTGCAAATTTCATTGATGGCCGGTCGGCTAGTGCTGGTGGCCATCGGCTACCATTGGTGGCCGGTCGACTACTGCTGGTGGCCGGTCGGCCACTTCTGTCCTAAACTTCCTCTTGCTGCAACAAAGAGCAAACAAAGGCAAAGCAGTGTATTCTCAAGGATTATTTGTACTGTTACCCTCGTTGTCATCAAACAAGCTCAAAGGAGTGTAACTCTTGGCCCTCAAACAATCAATCAAGCAATTTCCATGCATGATGGCTAAGGAACCAAGTTTGTACAAGTTTAATAAATGCAAAACAAGACTCAAAAAGACCACCACCCTATCATGCATGATCAAGGGTAATGGAGACCAAGGAAAGTGACACATTCCATCACTTTTGAGTATGAAATGTCCCGTTTTCCTTGTGTTTGAATTAACATCCGATTCGAACACATGCAATGCAATACAAAAGATGCTTATCTTGCCACTTTTACTTGTCCATTTTGTGTACTCATTTAATTACCAAATCATTCATTAATCCATTTGTCCATTGGTAATTGTCCTCTAGTGGAAAGATGATTCAAACCACAAGTAGCTTTGGGCATGAAAGAGGTATTACATTGTTAGTAATGAACCCCCTAAGGGATTAAACCATTAGGTGTAACACCTCAATTTCACACTTAGGCAAACAAGGGGTTTAAAACAACTTTCAAAGCAAACAAAAGAGTGAAGAATTGAGGGAGATTGCAGAGATTAAAGTGCTGAGATTCAGTGTAAAACAACACTAAAGCATGCTATTAACTCAAAACAATGGTGATTAAAGCCCTAAAACACCAAGCTAGTGAAGGAAATTACACTACAACCATGCCATACAAGGCTCAAATGAATTAACCAGTCAAAAACAGAGGCAAAACAACCCTAAATATAGCCTAAAACATGTTGGACTTAAGCCACAAAAAGCTAAAACAATAAGCTAACACATGAGACTAACTAGGCATGCAAGCAAGACACAAGGAGGGGAGGCTAACCCCTCCATTTTTGGATCTCAATTTTTCACCACTGAAAAAACCTTTGAAATTCAGTGGTTAAAAGGCCAAAAAAGTTGGTTTGAAAGTGATGAAAAATGGTACAAAAGCTTAACAAACAAAGGAGCAAGAAGGGTGGACCACCCCCTAACTCAAAATGACCTCAAACCAACACTTTTAAACCATAAAAATAGAGTTTTTGACAGTTCAAAATTAGCCTAAAAACAGTTTAAAAAGATGGGAAAACAAAGATACAAAATAAGCTTAAACAAGGTAAGTGCTATATCTTTGAAGCAAAGCACAAATTAGGCACAAATTCAAGCTCAAACCTCCTTCTAGACCTCAAACAAGACTCCAAGGAATCTCAGCTCAAAGATGGTCAAGTTTGATTAAGGGTTGGTATGCAAAAATATAGAGAAACTATGCAACCAAGCACAAAATATCAAGAGAGAGAGAGAAAGCTAGAGAGAGATATTTTTTTGGTCTAAAATTGCTAACCCTCAAAAATGGGGGAGGAACCCCCCTATAAATAGAAAAACAAGTCTTGAGCTTAGGAACATCCTACCATACACGTGTATGGAGATGCAGCTCAGTGTCCAACAGCTGGCATAGCTGTTAACAAATATCTGGAAAAAGAGACTGATGGCCGTCGGCCACCACTAATAGTCGATCGGCCACCAAAAGCCAAGGCCGACAGTCCAAGGGGCTGGCCGACAGGTCACCCACTCTTCCAGACTTGAAACAACAAGCTTTTGGCCCAAAACAATGCACAAAACATATAAAGTTTCAAGGCTCAAAGGCAAGGTACTCCACCAAGGACTTCGAGCACTCAAAACAAACACAAAAAAACGCAATCATCGAGTGTACAAGCGATGACGTCTGAGTCTTGAGGACGGTCAAAAATGGGGTGTCTACACATATGTGTTTGTATTGCCATATAAGGCATACTACCATAAGGCTAAGTGCTTACTTGAAATATCTCTTTGAATGTCAGTGGATGAAGGTTATTTCGCTTAAGTTGGGATGATTATGATAAATGTACATATGAGCTTGCTTTTTTAAGTAGCACATATGCAAAACTCTTTTCAAACAAACAGAAAATCAAAGCATTCTAAAGTGGGTGACGTAGTCTATACTTATGTGCCTCACATAGTAATGTTAGCATAATAATCAAAACAAGAGCATATAATGTACATAAAAATCACATCAAGATTAGTAAAGGCTGATCTTTGATCGGATGAATGGGGTGCTTAATTCATGATCTTCCTCTCTCATACCTAAGTTCCTGAGCAAGACACTTTGGTTATGATGGACAAGTGGCCTTTGGCACGAGTTACGGGTTTCCTAAATTTCTCGAAAATATTTAGCTGGCAACTCTGAAATCTGGCAATACAGTCCATTTTTTGCATCTCTAATGATAAATGGATTTTCTAAAGATTTGCCGGATTCGGACTCTCATTTGTATTTTTCTATTTCACATTGCACTTGTAAAACCAGATTTAGAACCACAGGAGTCCGAACTGTAGGGCTATCGTATCCGAGGAAACTAAACCCCTTTGAGGAGCACGAGAAACCAGCTACAACAATAGATAACAACTCTCATGCAAATGAATATAATATAGTCACACAATACATGTTTTTATCCGATTTTATACATTCCTAAATACAACATCTAAGTCAAATGGATGTTCTGTAACTAAAAACATATACAAATGTTATAAATTAAATTGAATGCCCTGAGGCTTACATCATGTACAAGGGTGTAACCCTTACAAGAATGGCACGCAGTCAATAAATAACATAAATGGCCCATGGCCTACAAATAACTAAACCACTCTACACGGTTCCAAACACAACTTCACGTCATAGTCCACATTGACACATGTACACCTGAAAAACATTTTCAGCCACGTAGGGTGAGCATAAAGCCCAGTAGAGAATATTTCAAAAACTAAATATACTCCACCAGCATAAATGATCATGATGCAATACATATATACAATATGCCCAAATGCATTTTCAAATCTATTTGATTCCTCAACAAAATCCTTTCTTTCCAATTACCATAACCTTACGTTTAATCAAAACATTTTTCGAGTTTAAGTCATTTGTTTGATATAAAATCCCTTTCCAAAAACCAATCCAAGTATCTCAATACCAACCAGCAAATGCATTGCTAAATCAAATATGAATACATCGCTAAACAACAGCAAACACATTGCCCAAACCTTTTTCCAAAACATCCTTTTCAGCCAAAATGATAAAAAATAAAATGGGTAAATCTTAGCGCTAGTGTTCATACAAGTAACTATGCAAGTCACAAGGTCATTTTTACCTGTGCTCACCGGAAGGCTCAACACCTACCGCGTGCGTTTAGGTCTTTCACCATAGACACACAGGCCATCTTAATTCTACTTTAACACCCCCTCATAGCATTTACCACTTTATTTACCTTTTTCCAATAGCATAACACGTGTGATTCAAAATGTTGTTTTCCAAAACAATGCAAATGTTCTAAAACAAAATACGAGAATTTCCAAAAACCTCTTTCCAAACATATGGTTTCAAATTCTCCACCGATAGCCAAAACAGTTATCTCTAATGCAATAATTAAAAGATAACAACATAGATATATTTTCCAAAAGAGTAACAACACCCATTTTCAAAATCCCGCAACCATTTCCTTCCCATCTCTTTCCAACAAAACCATTTACCAAAAATCGATCCAACTCCCAAAACAATATCATTTAAGATTTTTCTACAAATTGGGGCTTTTCCACTTTTAGAAATCCATATGCAATTTTGATTACCGAAAATAATTGTAGCAGCAAAATCAAAGCCTAACAATCCCCCAATTTCACAAAACCCTCAAGCCCAAAATAACATTTCAAAATCAACCAAATGGCTACCAAATATAAATAACAAAATATGCCACAAATATGCTACCGAACTCATATTGAGTTTAGGAAATATACCATACCTCTTGGAGCGAAGAGGAGAACTCAAAAAAACTCCAAAGTCGATGAAATCGCGAAACTCTTTTATCAAAAGAAAGCCCTTGATGAGATCTACAACATTTCTTAAGAAACCTAGGTGAAAAAATGGCTCTAGCCAAGGAGATCTAGAGATCAATGTACAAAAAGTTGAGTTTCTAAAAGAGAGAGAGAGAGAGAGAGAGAGAGAGAGAGAGAGAGATTCACGGTTTAAAGATGAGAGAGAGAGAGAGAGAGAGAGATTCACGGTTTAAAGATGAGAGAGAGAGAGAGAGAGAATAAATAAGAAAAGTGTGTTTAGGGTCTATTTATAGTGGTATAATAATAGGCCTAAAGTCAAAGAAAAGAATAAGTCAAACCCCCCAAAAAGTAAGGCCCAAAGCCGAACCAAAAATAGGGAAAATACACACAGGGGTCAACCCTCAAGACAATGGTTTTGACCCTCAGGAAGAAAACACTGAGGCGCTAATGTTTACAACAGACAAGGGTTAACTCTAGGAACCCGTGGTGTCGACCCTATATTTCAATAAATGACCCAAAAAGAAGACAACAAATAAGGGTCGACCCCAGAACCCGTGGTGTCGACCCTATATTTCAGTAAAGACACTAAGAGTATGGCTGCAAGGTGGTGTTGACGCCTAGGAAGACTAGGGTCGACACCAGAACAAAATTTCCAAGTTCCCAAAGAACGTTTCAATGAAAACAAGTGCGAACAAACAGTCACAACAAGTCTAAATTGAATTTTACTCCTCCAAAACCAAGATACAACAACTCCAAAGACTCTTAAAATGAAAGTAAAGGAATTAAATACACTCTCCAATAATTAAAGGACACAAGTGCTACATAGTGTCTTAGTGCTGGTATGGACTGGCAAAACAATTTTTCCAATTGGGTACTCTAGATTGGCATTAAAGCCAATGAGCGGATAATTTGCTGGCATGAGATCCTTATCCTTGAGGCCAAGTTTAAGAAAAGTCTTGTAATACATGATTTTTGAAGTGCTCCCTTGATCAATGATGATACACTCAACAAAAAATATGTTTACCCGCAACTCAACGACCAGGGAATCATCATGGGGCAGAGTAAGCCCAACCAAATCATCATTAGAAAAGCCAATCTGGTTAATTGGCATCCCTTTGACTCTAGACGAGGCTGTGTGGATCTCTCGGCTATATTCACTTGGATTGAATTTACCCTATTCAAAAGTGGGATGCTATTGATCACTTGGATTATGCTGAGTGGGAGAGAATCAGGTCGTATGGTTAGAGAATTTACCGTTGCAGTCCTCTTCAGGAGGTAGTCAGCTAGATGAACATCCTTTAGCAAATCTTCCAAGCGATCCATTAAAGCGTAGCACTTGTTTGTCAAATGATCATGATCTTGATGATATCCGCACCTCTGATCTCTTTTTCTCAGATCAGGGGGTCAAGACATTTTGACCAGCCACTTGAAATATATGCAGTATTTGATCTTTGAGAGGATCTGACTAATCGCCTCTAAAAATTCCATGTACCTTTTGTCAGACTGCTGTTAAGGCCTTGAGTTAACTTGGTACTGTTCATTTCTTTGGTGTGAACCACGCTGGTTATCCTTTTTGGACCTCTCACTCGGCTCTGGACTTCTTCTTGGTGGTGTGACACCTTTGCTTGGGGGAACAATTGTTAGTAGCTGAGCCACAACTAGTGTGGCCGATTCTGGGGCCTAAAGGCCTGCATTTATTTGGAGCATGTCATCTTCCACCTTACAATACTCCTCCACCTTCTTCATCAAAGTCCAAACTAACTTTGGCAGTCTTCGAGCCAAGGTGCTCCAATGTGGGTTGTTTGGGTAGTAGAGTCCCATTTTAAAGGTTGTAGCAGCCTTGGAATCATTACAATCACCATCAACGAGATTGAAACACTCCTAGTAGTGTGCCCAGTACGCTTGGAGAGCCCCGTTGGGTCCAATCTTCATTGCCCATAAGGAATCCGCTTGTTTAGGCTGTGTTTCATTAGTGATGAACCTGTCCCGGAAAGATTTCTAGAGTTGGTGTAAGCTCTTAATAGAGGATGGTTCAAGCTTTTAATACCACCTAACAATTAGAGAGGCTAAATTGCTTGGAAAAATGTAGCACTTGAGTGCTTCATCATCTAGATACAGCATCATAGCTTGCTTGCAATGACGTACATGGTTAGTGAGATTCGACTTTCTGTCATAGAGTGTAAATGATAAAGCCTTGAACTTCTTTGGCAAGGCAGCCTTCGCTATCCGCTGAATGAAGGGATTGTGCCTATCTTCTAAATCGAAATCCTCATCATTTTGTTTACGTGTTCATTGTCATACCTGCGAGGAGTTTTCTTCATCAAACTAGCTTAAGTCACTATCATGGTTATGTTTCCTAGGCTCGCCTTGAGATGAATCTGTAGAGTTTGCACTGTATCTTCATTGGACGTTGGAGGTAGAGATAAAGTTGGTGGATTGAAGTTTAAGACCCATCGCGCGAGAGTTCCATCTGGTTTGAAGGAACCTCCTGGTGCTACGGTATCCACTTCAATAATTAGAGGATCATTAGTTGGGTCTGCCATGAATGAGTTTGAATAATCCCACAAATGGCACCAATTATGAGGAATGGTTTTACAATACTCCTTCGTCCCAAATAGACCTTTGCTTGATCCTCACTCCGATGCCTAAAACAAGAAACACTCTAGTCGGGAGTGTCGAAATTAGCACTCCAACAGTCAAGTCAAATATTGGTTGAGAGAAGATAGATTAGATATTGAGAGAGTAGAGTAAGTTTGGGTGATTGTGCGTACCTTTCCTCTTCTATTTACCTTCTTTATATAAAGGTTTGGTGTAAATATTTACTATGTAGTTTGATCTTTCCATCATAATCATCATAATGTCAGAGCTTATGTTCCTATTACACCTCCAGAAAGGAATGACTTGGGCCCACTTTGACCGGGATAGTATGTCGAATTTCCTCTAGTATTCAGCATGAATGTTCTTTGATTTTATCGGCGCTGACCACTTGGTGTACCTCCTAGTCGGCAAAAGGGTTACTCAGCGTCGAACTTTTTGTGACCTAGTGGGCCTAGTTGGATTTAGGCCCATCAATAATGGGTCTGGGAAGCTCTATTTACCGATTGTAGAATTTTTATGCTCGATTTACACAAACATGTTGTGATGTTTATTATGGAATATTATGATATTGTTATGTACATTAATAAAAAATAAAATAAAAATAAAAAAATAAAAAACTATGATATATTATCATTCTTTTCCAAGAAAGTAAATAATTTGGGGAAATGAATTGTGGTTAACATTTACGTGTGTAAAAAATATAGATTGAAATTTACGAAAAATAAATATATTAAAAAGTGTATTAAAATTATAATCTTTTTTACATTATATAATTGTTATCGAAATTAGAAGCCCAAATGATGAAAACTAGATTACATTACATGACAAATTGTGTGTTTTGGTGGTTGCATATGGCTTTGTAATCATGGGGATGATCGATTTGTAGTGCAAAGAGCTTTCCAAATTCAGCTAACATCAGCATTTGCGGTGGAAGTGATGGCTTGTCAAGGGCAATCCAGTGGGCAAAAGATCAAATTTTGAGCAAATTAAGTAGACGGACTCACAGCTTTTGATGGATGCATTAGACAAGAAAGTTAAGTCCCTTTCAGTCCTCTTATACTATAATAGAAGATATAAGGTTCATTAGTAAGTGTTTTGATTACCTTTGTGTTTGTAATGTCTTTGTTCTTTAACTCTAACTCAATAATTTTGTTTAGCACATCATCTTCTTTTTCATTAAAATTGATGTCAAGAGATCCAAATAGGAGCGTTTGGTCTTAAAAAGTTGAAGGATGACTTCAAGTAAGCTTAGCTGGAGTTTTTAGTGAGTTATAAGCTTTGTTAGCTAGTTTTTGGGTTTTGACTTTAAGTGTTTGTGGTCTTGTAAGTTAGTATTGGTTTCTCACCAACACTATGCTCGGTTTCTTTTCTTGTCCTTTTTTCTTTCTCTTTCCTGTTAATGTTATCTCATATGTAATTTATGTTTTCTTTATCAATAAAAAATTTTCTTTACTGATAAAAAAATAAAAATAAAAAATTTAAGCATCAAGATGTTAAACTAGCACATGACATGGTACCGTCCGTAAATAATTTCCCTGCTCAATGTATAGTTTGCTGGCTGGTTGCTTTCTCAAAAAGCAACTTGTAATGGAGACCTACCTGATCCGATCCGACTAGCCTTTTCCTAATCTCAAATCAAATGGTAGAAAACGCATTGCACACATGCCTAGAAAAAATTATGGTAAATTAATATATATATATTTAGGATTTAAGTCATCTAAACAACATAAATCTTGAATTTTTATTTTTTCCAATTTAAATGTTGTAATGTGGATTTATTTTCAATCTAAATCAGTTATTGTTTTTATTTATGTTGTGTTTGGTTGGGGGATTTAGGGAGAGATTTAGAAAGGGAAAGGAAAACGGTGTGTGAAACTAGGTGAAATGTAGGTATATTTTATTTACATTTCACCTAACTTTTCCATTTCCTTTTCTAAATCCCTCCTCAAATCCTTCAACCAAACACCGCGTTAGTAAAAATGATTAAAAAATAGATATTTTAGTTATTAAATTCACAAAAAAGATATTTTAGGTATTTTATGTATATCTATATTAAATTTAATGATTATAATATTATTTTTCGGTCGATTTTACTTAATGAAAATAAGAAAATGATTTAGGTTGAAAACAAATCAAAAGATTAGGTTTAAATTGACACAATTAAAAATTTAGAGTTTATTTTGTTATAAAGCTTCTTTTTTTTTTTTTTAATTGTTCCATAAACTTATTTAGGGACACTAATTTGATATAGTTTAAAAGTCAGAAAATATTCAACTCATACACAAAAAAAATATCATTCTCTATTTTTGTACATTTTTTCATAAAAAATTAAAAGATCTTTCTCAAAGATATTGCTTGGTTCCATTTTTTCAAAAACACTTTTCAAAAAATTCTACTTTTTTATTTTTCGTATTTTTTTGTTTTTACTGAATTTTTTTAATATTTTAAGCAATATTTTTTACTTTTTAGACACACCTAACATAAAAACACCTAAAAAGTAAAAAAATTGTAAAAAAATCTTTTAAAAATTCACTAAATACCAAAAATATATTAAAAAAAATATACAAGAATTCAGCACATTTTTTGTATTTTTATGTATTTATTAATTTTTTAAAATATTTTTTTCACAAATTTTTTACTTTTTAGATACGTCTAAGTAAGGTGCATCTAAAAAAGTTTAAAAAAAAATGTTTAAAATTTAAAAAATATTCACTAAAAACAAAAAAGCAAGAAAACCAAAAATATTCAATTTTCAAAAAACTTAATCCAGAAAACTCAAATCAAAAATTTTTTTCACCTCACATTTTATCTAAAAGTTAAAAAAGCTCTAAATAATTTTCCAAATGGACAGTATATATTTTTACTCTCAACCAATCATCAAATGGCAAATTCCTTCCATTATTCTTTATGCCTAACACAAAATTATGAATTCTATCTTCTCTACTATTCGCAAGGCTTCTACAGTTTCACATAGGGAAGATGGTTTGTGGCTAAAATAACCACAAAAGATAAAATAGGCTATTTTAGCCACAACAAACAAAACATCACATTCAACTCATAATTATTATATTCTTCTCTCACCAAAAAAGTCAAAAAAGTCAAAAAGTCAAAAAGTCCTTCCCAAATCAAGCTTTTTAGCCCAGGCTAAAATAGCCGAAAAAGTCAAAAAACCAAAAAGTCAATCCACTTCCCCAACCAAACCTAAATATAACGGCCCCTTTTAGGAAGTGGGTTATAATCCACTTCCCATATTATAACTCACTTCCTCTCTCACAAAAAAGCTGCTTATAACTAACTTATAAGCAGCTTTTAACCAAAAAATTAATTATAATCATCTTCTCAAAATAACCCGACATCTCTATGTGCAGGAGTTAGATTGGCTCTCATCTCTCTCAAGCAGAAGAATGTTCTGCGAGCGTCAGTTCTGCCACAGTTATGACAATTATGGCATGGCAAAATTTGATTTGGCTAAATTTAAAGGCGAAATTATCATAGTGTTTTCACAAGATTATTAGAAATTCATGAATATGTTTAGAATTTTAGTTATTAATATTTATAAATTTTATAATTGATTTGTAATTAACTTTCAAAAAATGCATTGAGTTGTTATTTCTCCAAATTTAAAGTCAATTTTAATTTTTTGTTTTGTTTTTTTTCAATTCTAATTTTCTAGGAACGTCTCAATAAGATGATTATATATATTTTTTTAAAGTGATTCAATTAAAAAAAATAACTAAAGATAAAAATAAGTCAAATTTTATCAAAAGAGTTTTAAAAAATTAGCTTATTTTTATTGTTTATGAACTCTTTTTTTTTTTTTTTTTAAATTCAAATTATTTTTTTGGAAAAAAAAATTCTAAAACCATATGGTCAAGATGAATTTAAAAAGTAAAGAAATTTGACATATATATATTTTAAATAATTGAAAACGAAACTAGCGATCTATTTGCTTGGGTGAAATATATTTTTTGCATTTTCTGGAGTTTGGCAGAACTGAAAACAAAAGTTAACGGAAAATATTTTTCATAATTAATGAAAAGTACAAGTTTTTTTTTTTTGGTGAATAGAAAAGTACAAGTTCATTTGGACAAAAAATATTTTTCGCTTTTAAAAAGCGAAAAATATTTTCCGAACTAAAATTTACTAATGCCACCACATTATCACCATTACAATCACTTCCACCTCCACCGCCACATTCATGACGAACATCACCAGTGTCACTACCACCACCTCTACCATCCCGCCACTACCAACTCCACCACATTACTATCACCACTACACCACTACCAACACCACTATGGCTACCACCGCAACCATCACCCCAATATTTCTATCTCCACCTCTAATCTGCTACCACCAACCAGTGGTGAAGTCACACCTGGTCCAAGGGGGTCACATGCACCCCCTGATTTTGGAATAATTTTTTCTTTTTCCCTTTTTTTTTTTTTTGCAAATATAAAGAAAACATTTTAAAATTACAAGAATAATGATGGTTGTTTTTTTTATTGAAAATAAAGATATTACAATAAGTCATATTATTATCTATGAAAATTTCAATGCAATAGTAATGTCCATCATTATTAACATGCAATTATAATTAATCTCAATGAAGATATAGAATTTATTGAATTGTTAGTTATATTTGATGTACGGGAAAGAAATACACCTTCTCGTATAATCCTGTTGATCAAGTCTGCGCTCCTCCGTACGACGTCGTTCCACTACCTGAAAACACAAACGTGAGCTAGCCGGCGGGTGTGTGCCGGAAACCTCTCCGATGCCTAAGTCAGTCAACAAGACAAATAGGCAAAAGCTCTATGTATTCAGGGAGCAAAGTTGCATTACCTCTCCAAAGGTGATATTGGTGAGCTTTTATAGGTTTCGTGTGACACAATCCTAGTAAGACTCATACTCCTCCACGTAGAGTCATGCTAGGATTAGGATTCATACTCCTGAAGGATAATGCTTATCCTTCAACACCCCCCTCACTGCTTAAACCAAGTGAGATGGTTTTGTCATGGCCGAACTACCATACAACCGAAGTAACTGTTAATTCGGCCCTTACTTCTATTTCCCTTACCTCGGTTATCCCATGCTAAAACCGAGCTATCCATAAGAGAGTTGAACCGAACTATCTTCAGACCCAAGTCCTTGAGAGGACTTAGCACACCTCAGTTTCTCATGTACAACATGTGGTGTGGTTAGACCGGGCTAACATATCACGACCGATCTAACCATTACCTCGGCCATCATTTCTTTTCTTCTACCTCGGCTTCACATGCAAGGCCGAGCTATCCATAGAAGGACTAAGCCGAGCTAATCTTCAGTCAAGTCTTAGAACGGACTCCACACCTCGGTTCTGAACAGCACGACCGAGCTAACCCTCCAATAACGGAGACCGAACTAAATCCACATACTTCCTTCGGTGGCAAAATTCACCTCGGACCGAACTACCACTTGTCCGCGGCCCATCTTCTAAGTTTTCTTCACACGATCCATAGTTCGGCCCAAAAACTAGCTCGGCCCAATTTATCTGTATAAATTACCCTCTCAATTGCCCCTTAATTCCATCTGCAAAGCATAATAGGGATTACCTACCTATAAGCCGAGCTATAGTTCGTAAGCCTTTCCAGCCGAGCTATAATCCTATAGCTATTCCGGCCGAGCTGTAAAAACTGCTAACTTCTCCAGCCGAGCTAAAATCTATTTAGCCTATCAACCGAGCTAAGTCTAAGCCGAGCTGTGCACGTCCGGTCAAAACGTCTCTTCAATTGCAGCAACTGCAAACGCTTCCCTTTCCAGTGACACGTGGCAGCCTTTGATTGGTCAATCCCAGCTGTTACGCCGTTCTTCGTACTTCGTGAATTTGAACAGTTCCCGCCCTTTTGCCTTTACACAAAACAAACTCTTCATTTTAGATTATTCACTTTACTATTCACTTCCTTCTATCCTCCTTCGAACTCTTCAACCTCTGAGCTTCCTGATTTCATTTCCTTCATTGTTACCGTCGCCGTTGCTCCCATCTCCACCTTCCACCAGGTAAACATCATGAATCCGTTTCTCTTATTTTGTTTTTGCTTTCATTCAATTTATTGTAGTGTGTTTTATGTGTTTTTCACAAAACACTTTCTATACTTGGCTCTGTTTTCTGGAAAGAAGTTCATAAGAACCTCTTGAATTTCAAGAAATAGCTATAGAACATTTGCTTGATCCAAAAAACCCGTCCAACCGAACTAGGAATCTGTTTTCGCTATATAAAGATATAGGAAAATTGGAACCGAACTAGCACTTGTGCACATCACAGTAGTTTCAATAGGCCACCAACTGATTCACATTAGCCGAAATAAAAACGCACCGAACTAGAAACTTTTGATCCTCAACCGGACTAAGCTTTGGGGCTAAGCCAGCTTTCAGTTCTAAACCGGACTCAGAAAGCTGCCCCTTGAAGCATAACCGGAGTTACAAAACCCATAGGTGGAACCGTGATAACCAATCATCTTGACAAACTGAGATAACAAGTACTTTGGTTACAACCGAGGTAGATCCCGTAGTTCCCTGTGTAGCCGAAGTAAGACTTCTCTTTTCTTGCTTTGTTTTGTAGCACGGTCAATGATCTGTGCTTAACCCCTTTGTTCTTCCACTTTGCAGACTTAGGTTGCCCAGGCACTCCTTCTGTGCGCTCAACCGAGCTTCTGAGCACAATCTTCTCAGCCGAACTAATTTATTCATAAGTTATACAATAAATGGGGAAGTATAGGTTTTTAGTAGAAACCCCAGGAGGCTTAGCTGAATTCCGCAAGGAATACGATATTCCCGCCGATGTCAACCTTACCCTAGCCGAACAAGATGTTGACCCATGGGGCAACGAAGGCTTTGTCCCCTTTACCATTCAATCAATAATTGAAACCAGACTACGATTTCCAGTCCAGCCACTACTCTGTGAGTTTCTTAGGCAAACCAGACTATGCCCAACCCAGCTATCCACCAACACTTACCGTATAATAATGGGCATAGACGCGCTGAACCGCCAAACCGGTCTCAACCTCGATTTAGCCGAAATATTCCATCAATACTCCTTAGGATCCAAAGATGAAGGCTGGTGTTATTATTTAAGAATACGCCGTGGCCGAAAGAAAATAATAAAACATACACCGGACAAAGACCTAAATGACGATGACTTCTTCTGGGTGTCTGGGAACTTCGAAGATCATCAAGCCCAGATTCCTGGCCGAAGAATAAATTGGAAAAAAGGAGAACCTGGTATACATACTTCGGTTCCAATTCAATCTTTTCTTTTAATTCGGTTTTCACTCTGAACCGGACTAACAGTTGTCTTCTTTTGCAGATAAAGCCCATTTCTTAACGAATTACGGTTATCCGAACCTCGGTATTCTGCGCGCCGCACTACGGGTTAAGGAAAGAAGTTGGGCTAAATTGCTAAACTTCGAACCGACATACCGATACAGCGGTCGCCGAAAAGCGAGAGTGACTGACTTCCTCCTCGAAGACCCCCCGGAACCGGACCCGACCTCGCCCCAGATCAACCTCGTGCCCCTCACAGCCGAAGAAGAAATGGCTAAAAAAAACAGACTGAAGGCCCTGCTAACCGCGACCAGTCCCGCCGATGTACCACCAGCCGGGCAGACCACTCAAACCGTGGTAGCACTTCCGTCCCAACGGCCCTCCACATCTCGTCCGAGCAAGCGTGCCCGGACTAACCAAACCGAGCCGCGTCTTGCTAACGAAGACGAGACCATCCTGCCACCAAGCCCTTCTCTAAACATTCAACCAAGCCTCCAACCGGAGCAATCAGACCGAACTGCCTCCTCCTCCAAATGGGTTCCTGAACTGACCTTCAACAACCGAGATATCACTGCTTCTGATTCGGTTGTCACAGAGAAAGACCACCTAATGGCCTTTAACCTGGCCAAAGGTGTGTGCCTTCCAAAAGATATGGAGCACCACTATAAACAACTCAACACCGAATTGAAGTCCATTCGGTCTTCAACCAAGTCCATGATCCTGGTAAACAACTTTCTTTTTTCCTTGTAATTTTTCCCAACTTTCAGTTCGGCTGATGTTACTTCTCTTTTGCAGGCCATCCAGAAAAACCAAGTTACACATAGGAGGGTCATGGAGCTTAGGTGAAGTACTAGGGAGGCCGTGGCGGAGGCCGAGGCAAAAAGGGCCGAGCTTGAAGAGGCCAGAAACCAATTGGCCGAACTGCGAGCTGAAAACGGTCGGCTGACCGAGATTGCTAATTCGGTTGAGGCCGAGAAGCAGAAGGTTGCCAACGAGGCAAAAGACAAATATCTGCGTCTTTTGGCTAAGATGGAAAAGAAAAAAGACACCGAGATAGCCCAATTGAGGGGGGGCATCAAGCAAGCCGAAAAACAGGGCTTCAAGAAGGCCGAAGATGCATACACCCTCCAGTGCAACGCAGCCAAGGATTTATTCTTCAAATGTGGCTGGAGGAGTGCGGTGGAGAAGCTCGGTTGTACGCTCGACACCGAGGTCTACAATCCTCCACCGTACACCATTCCGGCTTCGCTTTCGCAATACGCTGCCGATCTCCAAAGGCAATTTCTTGAGGGGTCCGGTGATGATGAAGATGATAATGATGATGATGATGATGAAGAGGATGAGGAACCGACTCTCACCCCGGTCGTCAATGAACAAGAGCAAAATAGTCAAACAGTTCGGTTGAAGCCAGTCATTGAAGACCTAACGAACGAGCTGCCACCAGCTAAGACCGAGGTTCAAATTGAGACCGAGCTTCCAGATCAAACCGTGCTCCCAACTGACACCGTACTCCGGATTGACACTGATGCAGAATTTGATGCTGAAATTGATGAACTTCTCCGTTGGTTTTGGTTCCTTTCTTTTCCTTTTGTTTTTGATTTTTGTAACTGGGCTGCGGCCCCTCAATTGTACTTGCTTTTTTCTTCAATGAAAAAATCTTCTTCTGTGCTCCAACTCTTATTTCGGTTTTGTTCTTTATGTTTGTACTTGTAATGAATTTTCCATGTACTCATTTGCTGAACTGTGATCTCGGTTTAAGCTATCTGACTTACTAGCCAACCACTCTTCAGCCGATATAGCTACTTTGGCTGAAGAGTATCCAGTGTTGGTTTAATCCAGCCAACCACTCTTCAGCCGATATAGATACTTCGGCTGAAGAGTACAAAGAGTTGGTTTAATCCAGCCAACCACTCTTCAGCCGATATAACTACTTCGGCTGAAGAGTATCCAGTGTTGGTTTAATCTAGCCAACCACTCTTCAGCCATACACTTACTTCGGCTGAAGAGTACAAAGAGTTGGTTTAATCCAGCCAACCACTCTTCAGCCGATATAACTACTTCGGCTGAAGAGTATCCAGTGTTGGTTTAATCCAGCCAACCACTCTTCAGCCGATATAACTACTTCGGCTGAAGAGTAAAAATAGTTGGTTTAATCCAGCCAACCTCTCTTCAGCCATACACTTACTTCGGCTGAAGAGTACAAAGAGTTGGTTTAATCCAGCCAACCACTCTTCAGCCGATATAACTACTTCGGCTGAAGAGTATCTAGTGTTGGTTTAATCCAGCCAACCACTCTTCAGCCGATATAACTACTTCGGCTAAAGAGTAAAAATAGTTGGTTTAATCCAGCCAACCTCTCTTCAGCCATACACTTACTTCGGCTGAAGAGTAAAAATAGTTGGTTTAATCCAGCCAACCTCTCTTCAGCCATACACTTACTTCGGCTGAAGAGTACAAAGAGTTGGTTTAATCCAGCCAACTTCTAAGTTGGTTTTTCCAGCCAACTTAGAATAAGGTGTTTGGTTATTCCGACCAAACGTCCTGCAGCCTGGATCCTTATTCTAGGCTTAGGAGGGGTCATAGTTGGTTATTCCGGCCAACTATGTTTACAGTGCTACTAACTTACTAAAGTTACTTTCTACTGAAAACAATTATACTAAGAAAGAATCGACTTGTTTTATTGAGAAAGTAAAAAATTACACATACTTAAAAGAAAAAAAAGCTAGAAATAAAACAACTTAAGATTGGCAGTGTTCCACGGCCTAGGAATTGCTTTGCCGTCCTCATCTTCCAAGTGGTATGCCCCTTTGTCTGCTAAACCGACCACTTTGTAAGGTCCTTCCCAATTTGGCCCCAACTTGCCATCTCTTGGAATCAGGGTGTTTCCCATTACTTTGTGAAGTACCCAATCGCCGATCTTGAACTGTCTTGGATGCACTATTTTGTTATATTTTCTAGACAACTCTTGTTGGTAGGAGGTGATGTGAACCAATGCTCTGTCTCTTCTTTCTTCCGCAAGGTCAAGCTCTAATGCTATGGCCTCGCCATTTAAGTCTGGGTCAAAGTTTTCGCTCCGAATTGTGGGGAGGCCAACTTCTAATGGGATGACTGCTTCCATGCCATAAGCTAAGGAGAATGGTGTTTCTCCTGTTGATCGACGAGGCGTGGTGCGGTAAGCCCATAAAACATGAGGGAGCTCTTCTGCCCACTTTCCTTTGGCTTTCTCTAACCTTTTCTTCAATCCATCCAAGACGACTTTATTTGATACTTCTGCCTGACCATTTGCTTGGGGATATGCCGGTGTAGAATTGTAGAACTCTATCTTGTATTCCTCACAAAAGCCTCTGAAAATTCTGCCGTCAAACTGAGTGCCGTTGTCTGAGATCAGTGCTTTTGGTATGCCAAAGCGAGTAATGATGTTCTGCCAAACAAACTTCTTCACATCTTTTTCCTTGATTGATGCCAAGGCTTCTGCTTCCACCCACTTTGTGAAGTAGTCGGTTGCGGCGAGAAAGAACTTCCTGTTGCCTGGTGCTGTTGGAAGTGGACCTACTATGTCTAATCCCCACATTGCGAAGGGCCATGGGCTAGTTAGAGGTAGAAGTTCTCTGGCAGGTTGGTGTATTTGGTGTGCGAACTTTTGACATTTTTCCCATTTTTTAACATATTTCTCTGAATCCGCTTGCATGTATGGCCACCAATATCCTTGTGAAATCGCTCTATATGCCAATGATCTTCCTCCTTGATGGCTGCCACATACACCCTCATGTATTTCAAACAGGAATGCTTCCACTTTGCTGGGGTGAACACACTTTAAGTAAGGTCCTGAGAACGACTTTTTGTATAAGGCTAAGGATGGAGAGAGCCAAAATCGCTGCGACTTTGCTCTTATTCTGTTGGCTTCTTTCTTTTCTTCCGGTAAGGTGCCGTCTTTCAGGAACAATATGATGGGATCCATCCAAGAGGGGCCTAACTCTGCACAACATACTTCTTCTGCTTCTGGGTCTTCAATACTTGGTCTAGGTAGATAGTCGATTTGTAGTGGGTGAGGAGTGGAGGTGTCTGCCATTGAGGTGAAGCCTGCAAGTTCGTCTGCTCTGCTATTTTCCTCTCTGCCGATCTGTTCTATCCTCACTACTTCAAACTTCTTTATCTCTGTTCTGACCAATTCTTGGTACTTGGCCATTCTATCATCCTTTGCCTTGTAGTCGCCAGATATTTGGTTTACCACCAGCTGCGAGTCGCTGTAAACCATTAGCTCGGTGGCCTTCATGTAGAATGCTGACTTGAGGCCTGCCAGGAGCGCTTCATACTCCGCTTCGTTGTTTGATGCTGGGAAGCCAAGGTTGATTGCCTCCTCCACTACTAGGCCGTCTGGGGAGATGAGGACTATGCCAAGTCCTGCTCCATGCCGGTTGGATGCTCCATCCACGAAGAGCTTCCACATCTCTCTGACAAACAATTTCCAGCAGGTGGAGGGATCAGATGATGCCTTGGGATCTTCCAGGTTGCTGGCGTTTTCTTCAGAGTCCATGCTCGCTGTCTGCCTCTTGCTTTCTGTTTGTACCAGGTCTTTATTTGTCGGTGGGTCCTGACTTGGCATAGCATGGTTCGTTTCTTCCTTCCTTACTTTGCTCTGGTCTGCCTTGGGCCCTGACTGAGTAACCAGTACCAGGGGTTGCGTTATTCCGACGTCAACTTCCATCCCTAGTTTGGTTGTCTCAGTTAGGTCGATTGGGCAGATGTGATGACTCCTGGTGTGAATTCTGCAACAAAATCTGCCAATGCTTGTGCTTTTATTGCGGTCCTAGGTTGGAACTTGATGTCGTATTGTCCCAACTCTACTGCCCACTTCAGAATTCGCCCAGAGAAGTTTGCTCTTTCAAATAAAGCCTTCAATGGGAAGGCTGTGAGAACAACTATGGTGTAGGCGTGAAAGTAATGTGATAACTTTCTTGAAGCCATCATCAAGGCCAATGCCAGTTTCTCTAGTGGCAAGTACCTCGTTTCGGCGCCCAGTAATGTCTTGCTGACATAGTAAATGGGAAGGTGTTGGATTCCTTCTGCACGGACCAACACTGCGCTGATTGCGTGTTGCGAGACTGCCAGATATAAGAAGAGTTCTTCTCCAGGGATTGGTGTTACAAGGAGTGGTGGAGAAGACATGTACTCCTTCAAGCTTTCCAGGGCTTGGTCGCATTCTTCGTCCCACTCAAACTTGGCCTTCAGCGCATGGAAGAATGGTCGTAGTCTATCTGACGACCGGCTTATGAACCGATTGAGTGCGGCTGCCATGCCGGTGAGGTGTTGCACTTCCTTCACTGAATTTGGCCTTTTCCAGATCCTGTATTGCCTTGATCTGAGAAGGGTCTGCTTCTATACCTCGGTTGGTCACCAAGAAGCCCAGGAATTTGCTTGATCCTACTCCGAATGCACACTTCGACGCGTTGAGGCGTAACTTATGCTTCTTTAGGATCTCAAACATCTCACTTAGGTCCTTGAGGTGGTGATTCTCATCCTTGCTCTTGACCACCATATCGTCGATGTAAGCCTCCATTGTTCTGCCTAACAACGGCTTAAACATCTTGGTGACCATTCTCTGGAATGTCGCCCCTGCGTTCTTTAGGCCAAAGGGCATGACCTTGTAGCAGTATAGTCCCCTTGGAGTTGTGAAGGATGTTACCTCCTGGTCTGGTTCATGCATGGCGATTTGGTGGTAGCCTCTGTATGCATCCAGAAAGCTAAGTCTGTTGTGCCCCGCCGTTAGGTCTACTAGTTGATCTATCCGTGGTAGAGGAAAGCTGTCTTTTGGACATGCTTTGTTGACTGTTTTGTGGTCGACGCAGACACGCCACTTGCCATTCTTCTTTGGTACTACGACTATGTTGGAGATCCATCTTGGGTAGTGCACCTCTCTGATTGCCCCTGCCTCCAGCAGGTTTCCTACTTCTTCTGCCACTATTTCGGCGTGGTGGAGTGCCGATCTGCGGGTGCGCTGAATGACTGGTCTAGCAGAAGGGTGGACGTTGAGTTGGTGGCAGATGAAGTTGGGATCAATGCCTGGCATGTCGTATGGGGTCCAGGCGAACACTTCGATGTTGGAGGTCAGAAATTCCAAGACCTCCAATCTCTCAGTGCTGGACAACGACGAACCAAGCAAAAAGAACTTATCCGGGTTCTTTTCATCTATTCTGACCTCCACCAAGTCTTCCACCGCTTTCTGGCTAGCCGCTTTGCCAACATCCACGAATAGTTCATTACTCTCAGGTTCTTCCACCGAATGAACATATCCTTTGGCAGCGCGGCTGCCATTCACCGTGACAAAGCACTGCTTTGACATGATTTGGTCTCCATAGACTTCTTCTATTACTCCGGCGTCGTTGGGGAACCGCATTACTTGGTGGTAGGATGACGCCACCGAGCGCATGGCATGCAGCCACGTTCTGCCCAAGATGATGTTGTAAGTTGAGGGGACTTTCAACACCCAGAACTCCACTTGTTTTGTCACACTCCCTGCTCTGACTGGGAGGATTATTTTGCCGACGGGCCATTCTGGCATGGAGTTGAATCCTATTAGGGGAGAAACGGCAGGTGCCAAGTCCTTGTCTTGCAACTTCAATTGTTTGAATGTCTCGTAGTACATGATTTCGCATGAACTACCTTGGTCAATCAGTATCCGCTTGACGTCAAAATCCTTGACTCGGAGAGTGACGACCAAGGCATCATTGTGTGGGCAATATATTCTGTCCAAGTCTTTATCTGAAAAAGACATAACGTTTGTGGCTTCTGTCCTCTCCTTTTTGATGATAGGCTGAGTGCTTAGTACCTCCCTTAAGTGCTCCGCCTTTTTGATCGACCATCTGAGCTCGCATACACGCTCAGGTTCGAAGACTCCATGTATCACATTAATCACGCCTTGAGGTGGGGCGTCGATTGGCATTCCATTGGGGTTATTGTGGTCCTGGGGGGCTGGTTGTGCCCCCCCTTCAATGTATTTATCCAGGTGGCCTGCAGCCACCAACTCTTCCAGGTGTTGCCTTAATGGCGTGCAATTCTCAGTGCGGTGCCCCTTTTCTTTGTGGAAGGTGCACCGAGACCTGTCGTCGTAGTCCTTCTGAGCTTCGCCTAGCTTGGCTGGCCACTTGACGAAAGGCTCGTCGCGAATCTCACTAAGTATTCGGTAGATCGGTTTCTTGAAGACCATGGTTATGGCAGTGCGGACTCTCAACCATCTTTTGTCTTGGTCTTCTCCGTTGTCTCGTCTGCCACGTCCATTTCTGTTCGGCCGGTCTACCGCATTGACCTTTGCTGAGGCCTTCTTTTCTGGTGCTGCGGTTGCGCCTGACTTTGCTTTGGCGCGTTGCGCCATCCTCTTCTACCCTGATGTGCTGGTGCACTCTTTCCATCAGGGCTTCCATGGTAAGTGGCGGCGTCATGGTGATTGAGTCCCTTAGTCTATTCCCGACTGGAAGGCCTCTTTTGTATTGTGCAATGGCGAGATTGGTGGGGCAGTCCCCAATCTGGTTGAATGTCTCCCAGTAGCGACTGTTATAAGATCTCAGGGTCTCCTTGTCACCCATGTCGATGGAGAGTAACTGGTCGATCTCCACCGGAGTTTTGGTATTTGTCCTGAATCTTGTGACAAACGTTTCCGCCAATTGCGCCCAGGAGGCTATGCTGCCTTCTGGGAGTTTCTTAAACCAAGTTAAGCCTAAGTCGCCAAGGCTGGAAGGGAAGAGGATGCACATCAAGGCTTCGTTCTGCCGGTATACAGCCATAACCTGGCGAAAGTGGCTCAAGTGTGAGTAGGGGTCCGTTTTCCCTTCGTATGTATTGAATTTGGGCTGAAGGAAGCCTGATGGTAGGGGCGCGTTCTCAATTGCTGGAACAAACGGTGAGGTCTGCAGCCTCGCCAATGCCTTGTCAGCTAGTTCATAGGCTGGGCGCGGTATTGGCATTCCAACCTCGACGCTTCCATGCATCCGAGGAGCCAACCGCTGTAAGGCAGAAACTCTATGTGGATCACGTGCCCTGGCGTCTTCCCTGCATCGTGCCTTTTCATCTAGCACGGTTCGTAGGTCGGACGATCTGGGTAACTCTGTCTGTCTGGACCTTGTTTGGTGCGTATGTGAGGGCTAGTAAGTGCTTCCTTCCGTGTAAGACCTTTCAGATCTCGTCCTCTCAGACCTGGAGTGACGAGTCCTGGAAGATCTGGCTTGCGTGTCGCCTGTCCTGAGGCTTCTGTTTTCTGCTTGGGAGGGTGTAGAATTTCTACTACGACCCTCTGAGTGGCGAGGGGGGCGTCTTGTTGTTGCGCTCCTCTCCTGTCGCCACTTCTTTTCCTTTCATCTGGCGTTTTAGAGATTCCATGTCCGCCGCCATCCGCCGTATCAACTCGTCTTGTTCCCTGACGCGATCCTCCAAAGTTTGAGGATCAATCCTGCGCCTTTGTCTTTCTGGGCTTTGCTAACAGGAGGGATGAGGGCTGTTATTCCTCCTTCTACCCCTGGCATCCCTCCTGGAATTTTGTCGTTGCTCCAAGTCCGCCATAGGAGGGACCAAAGGTAGACCCTCGCGCCTTGCACCTCCCTCTGGTGTTAGTCCGTCGACGGCGGACTGTGATACATCTTCGTTGTGCGCCATTGATTCTTCCTGAGGAAAAGCTTGATCAAGAGGTTTTTCTTGTCTGAGTTCCCACAGACGGCGCCAATTGTACGGGAAAGAAATACACCTTCTCGTATAATCCTGTTGATCAAGTCTGCGCTCCTCCGTACGACGTCGTTCCACTACCTGAAAACACAAAACGTGTGTAGCTGAGCTAGCGGCGGGTGTGTGCCGGAAACCTCTCCGATGCCTAAGTCAGTCAACAAGACAAATAGGCAAAAGCTCTATGTATTCAGGGAGCAAAGTTGCATTACCTCTCCAAAGGTGATATTGGTGAGCTTTTATAGGTTTCGTGTGACACAATCCTAGTAGGACTCATACTCCTCCACGTAGAGTCCTGCTAGGATTAGGATTCATACTCCTGAAGGATAATGCTTATCCTTCAACACCCCCCTCACTGCTTAAACCAAGTGAGATGGTTTTGTCATGACCGAACTACCATACAACCGAAGTAACTGTTAATTCGGCCCTTACTTCTATTTCCCTTACCTCGGTTATTCCATGCTAAAACCGAGCTATCCATAAGAGAGTTGAACCGAACTATCTTCAGACCCAAGTCCTTGAGAGGACTTAGCACACCTCAGTTTCTCATGTACAACATGCGGTGTGGTTAGACCGGGCTAACATGTCACGACCGATCTAACCATTACCTCGGCCATCATTTCTTTTCTTCTACCTCAGCTTCACATGCAAGGCCGAGCTATCCATAGAAGGACTAAGCCGAGCTAATCTTCAGTCAAGTCTTAGAACGGACTCCACACCTCGGTTCTAAACAGCACGACCGAGCTAACCCTCCAATAACGGAGACCGAACTAAACCCACATACTTCCTTCGGTGGCAAAATTCACCTCGGACCGAACTACCACTTGTCCGCGGCCCATCTTCTAAGTTTTCTTCACACGATCCATAGTGCGGCCCAAAAACTAGCTCGGCCCAATTTATCTGTATAAATTACCCTCTCATTTGACATATGGGGTTCATTCTCTATGTGTTTATTTACTATTGGTTGATGATATCATATGTCAATAATGACGTAGTATTACTATTATATTGAATTTTTACTGAAATTTCGTATAAAAAAATACTTTATCATTATATAATTTATTTTAAAACTCATATCCATAACTTTTTTCTATATTGTTCATGATATACTAGTTACAAATAATATATATATATTTCTTGAAGTCAATCGTAAAAATTTATGTAAAATATTTTTGTAAAAATTTTTAATATTATAATTGATAAGTGCCCCATCTGATTTAATTTTTTAACTCCGCCACTGCTACCAACACTACTGGAAGTGAAAAGCGCGTTTAAAAATAAAAAAAATAAAAAAATAAATCTGTAAATAATGTTTTAAATTAAAAAATATTTTTTTTGTCAAAGCAAATAGTTAAAACCAAACAAACCAACTTCTAAAAGAAGCTTAACTGTACCAAGGAATGTCCGTAACAAGGAATTGACTGACTTTACAGAATAAATATATTATATAATATGATATTAATTAGTACAGAATAAATATATTATATAATATGATATTAATTAGGAGGTTGATTAAGCTCTACTTTTATTCTTTCGGTTCATAATTCGGCATGAATATGGGCCTAACAAACAAACTAACTAAACTGTAGGGTATGTTTGGTTTAGTTTCGAGAAAGGAGTTTTTAAAAATTATTTTGGGAGAGAATTTAGAATTTTTTTTGGTTTGTTTTGTTGTGTATTTTGAAAATAATTTTGGAGCTTGAGAGTTTGGAATGATTTGATATTTTATTGTAATTGAGTAAATGTGTGTGAGAAAAAAAAGTGATTGAGAAAGAGAGAGGAGAGAGAAAAAGTGATTGATTGATGTGTAAGAGACAGAAAATGATTTTGAAAATGATTTTGAAAAATTACAAACCAAACAAGTTTTTTTAATTTTTTTTTTTTTTTCCAAAATCACTCTACAAAGCCAAACCAAACATATCCGTAGTCTTTGGCTAAATTATTAAGGGTCTGTTTGGTAACGTTTACGTTTTCAGTTTATATTTACAAAAATTTTTATAAACTGGTTTTGTTTATTTTTAAAAAAATATAAACTACAAACGCTTTTGGTAATTAACAAAATGTTTAAAAAATTTTAAAAATATAAAAAAGAGTGAGAAATGGCAAGTGGTGGCAAGTGATGGCGGAAGACGGTGGTGGAAAGTGGTGACGGTGGGTGGTAGGTAGCAGGTGGTGGTGGGTGGTGGCGGGTGGGTGGTGCTGGTGGGTGGGTGGGTGACGGTGGCTGGTAGTGGGTGGTAGTGAGTGGGTGGTGGTGGTGGTGGTGGTGGTGGTGGCAAGTGGTGGTGGGTAG